>VZRH01003515.1:409496-463941 GCA_013397555.1 Urocynchramus pylzowi
GCTTTCCTCGTGCGGGACTGCACCCACCTGCTCACGCCCGGGGCTGCCCTTTGGCCGCCCTCCCTGCCGTGCTGGGGGAGCTCGCATGCCCGGCGGTGCGGGCAGGGCAGGGCCCGGCCGGCGGTGCGGGCAGGGCGGTGCTGCGGGCAGGGCAGGGCAGGGCCCGGCCGGCGGGCAGGGCGGTGCTGCGCCCCGGGAGCCCAGGGCGGCCTGCGGGATGCTGAGTCACAGCGGGGCTGGGAGGGGCTCGCCGGCCTCCCGGAGCGGCCACAGCTGGGAGATCCAGGCTGGGGAAGGAGAACACACCTAGAGGGGAGAGAGAGGGGTTAAAAGTCCTGCCTGGCAAAGGCTGGATCTGGCGCGTGCTGAATGCCGACACATTGCTGGGCGTGCGAGCCCTGGGCCGGGAGCGCGGCGGGGACAGCAGCGACAGCAGGGAGGAGCTCTCATGGTGCTAACAAGGAAGATGTGTATGATAGCTGGCTGCTCGCAACGATGCTCGTCAGTCTTCATTTGCCATGGAGGATTTACTCTATTTTCCGTGCTTCTGCCATGACATATTACCTGATATGCGTAATTTGAAGATTAAGCAGGCTTTCAACTGTGAAAACAGATGTAAAAATGCGAATAACTAACAGCAGAAAAAAACTTCCTAAATTCCTTTCATTCGGTTAATTAGGGAATACCTAACTTCAGTTTTCACGGAAACTAAGTAAATTAATAGGAGTGTATTTCTGCAAGAGAGAATTTCACATGTGTGCATTTAAGGGTTACACATTCAAATACTGAATTTAGAACATATGTGATTTACTGAAGTATGGCTCAGCTGTTGCAGTGCTTTGGTACTATATTGAGATGTATCAGTGAATGAACATTGCTTGCATCTTTGACTGTCAAATAAAAAGCATCACAGCCATAATCACAGTGACATGGATCTTATAACAACAGTCTCAATTTTTTCACATTGAAGCTGAGGTACCTAAATGACCTGTTTAATGAGGGAACAGATATATTAATTAAAGTTAAAAGACTGGAAATACAAATATTCTCTAAAAAATAATGTCTGGGTTTCCAACGCATTTGAAAGAGGTGTCCAGGGCCCATTGAAATTGCCTAGGGACCGGGATTGTTAGTTGCTTTGGCTGAGATTTTCAGAGGAGCATACATAAATATTTTAGTCACTACAAAGCAAACAACCTGAATAAAAAAAGAGGAAAGCAAAGGCAGCCCAGCAATTATTTCCCGTTAATATAGGTAATTTGAGGAAAAACAGATTTTTGCTCGTGGTGGTGGTGTTGTTCTTGTCCACAATCTCCTCAGATAACTGGGTAATTATATAATTTAAAATACCAGTAAGTAATCCATGGTGCTATACAGAGAAAAGGGTCAAGAAGGGACAATCTTGCAAGCATCTTATTAGTAAGGGTTATTGTTAGGAAAAAAAAAAAAAGTAACTTAATGTGGACAGAAGTGTCCATTTATTAGTGGATGTGTTGGAATATTGTCTTTCTTGTTCTCATTATAAAGCCAAAGATTCAATTACAGTACTCGGTTTTCTCAAATTGCAACTTCGCAAATTTTAACCGACTTAGACTTAATTCTGGAAAATTGTCTTTTGATAAATACATTTACAATCAGAGAATTGATGCATGCTACTAAATCTCATTGATTTTATTCTTGCCCTGGGCTGTAGAGCAGATCCATTCAGTTCAGTTAGTAACTGAAGGGGTGACTAGTAGAAAAATCAGGAGCTTTAAGAGCCGATGCTTAAGCATCATGTGAACTTGAATGAACACAACTAAGTTCTCACTCCCTGTTGCAGTAAAGTAGCATTGTCATATTTCTGAGTTATGGCCTTGTGATAAGTAAAAGGAAAGTTTTTTTTCTTCTGCTCAATATTGGTTTTCATTTGTTACTATAAAGAGAGATGAGAAATTAATAACAGGAATTAATGTATGCTTAATTATTATGCAGCTGGTATTGTTCCAAAAGTGGCAAAATACTAGATTGGCTGTAAAAAAATGTTTCAGCATGTATCTTTGCAAGCAGGAGCATGCTTCTAAATTATTCATAACACATTGAAAAATTTTTTTTTCCTGTACTTCACTGTATTATATACTGTTATTAGTCACTTATTTATTTTTACGTTTCATCCCATGGTTGAGAAGTAGTCACTGAGAATATGAGATTGCTTTTGAATGATTAAATAGGTCTTCAGACACTTAACAATTAGCAGGTGCATAAAATAATTTAAAGTGCATAACATATGGATACTTTGCCAGTGCTTATCAGCAGAAAAATATATCTGTATAGAATACCTGCTTGCTCAAGAAGTCTGTTCCCGAAGTACTAATTTTTCAGCAGTAACTGAGAATAGGCAAATTTTCCTTCTGTTAACATTTTCTTGTAGATAAAATTAAAGGGATGACAGAGTTGAGTTAAACTTCACTCACTGGTAGCACCAAAAACTCATTTGACTTAGCTGAGCAGAAAGAGAACCGAAACTTCTCTGTCTCATTTGCTGAAGACATTGTTCACAGTACAGTAATATTTCAGTATATTGGAAAATGAGGTCTTTAGTCTCTTAGGAGAAAGTGGTAAGAGAAGTCTGTGTCATAGGATTTCTACTGGTAGTATTTTTACTAAAAAAAAAAAGCTGGCACACTAAAGATTACTTTATAAAAACAATTACTCAGCTGCCTGTTGGGCTGGAGGCTATAAATTCATTGATTAATGTAGGTCAGCGAAATTACTCAGATTTTTTTCAGCTGAGATTCTTGAGCTACATTGTATTTTTTTATTTTAAAAATGGGTTTAGTGTCTGAAAACTTGGTCTGGTATGGGTACAGTAAAGCACAAAGGACTGGAGGAACAGTATAGCAGAAAATAAAATAGTTGTAGACAGCAAAATCTGTTCCTCAAGGTTTGATGTTGGAAGCAGATATGCTACATAACATAGTGGCACTGAAATTTGCAGACCTTTCAGCATAGGGAGTTCAAGCACAGGCCATTCTTCTGGATGCTGGAATATGACCTAACCACAGTGTTTGTTGCTGTTCAGTCCAGTAACCAGTCTCCCACCCTGAATCCTTCTTCAAAGGCATGGGAATGATGATCATATTCATTAGATACAGGGCTGTTCCCACTGCACCCTGTTACAGGATGAAATAGATTACCCTTGGGCTGTTTGGTTGCTTCTGTGTGGAGAAACCCAGCAGACTGTAAAAGCACTATTGCTGCTCTTGACATCAGATAAATGCCACCAGTTTGACATTTTTGTGTCACAAGACCTCATACTTGTAACTGACCAGAAAATAGTGTTAGAAATTAAACACAAAATTTAATTGGATTATTGATGGAAATGCAAACCTGTGTTATTAATCATACACGTCTAGTTCTGGTAATGACGTTCACTTTGATATCCCAGCAGATACTTGGGGAAAGTTTAGGCCATATTTTCTATTTTTCATATTTTCAATTTTTTTCAGAGGAAAGCACTGACATCTGAAAAAAATTGAGTCTTTTAACTCATTAGACAGGCAAAATAACGAGCTTACATGTTAGACACTGTCATCAGAAAGTGCTTAGAAATTTCAGGACCTTGTATCCAGCCTGTGACAGATTCTAGTTTATGCTCTGCAGGGAAGGTGGAAGTGTTTTGTGGACCAAAATACGTAGCCAGTTATGGTAGGGCTGGAAGCAGACTCCTCCTAAATTTGCTCTTGATTTAAGTTTCCAGGTCTGGAAGACTGAGCCCCTTTGAAAATGCTCTTAGTGGGGGATGAGGAGTGGGATTTCATAGCTCCAGGGAATGATTGCAGAGTGGTCACTAATTTGGCTAGTTTTTGTCTTCCTCCTGGGGCAGAGCATGCTGTTCCCTTGTGCTCTTTGATGAAAATATTTCAGGGACATCCTTAGGGAGAAGTCTCAGTCGGAAAACAGCCAAGGGTGGTGAGCTGGAAATTGACAGACAGCTTTCTCTTGCCAAATAGGACAGAAGAATCAGAAGGATTTCTGCTTTGTTTTAATTTTTTTTTTTTTTACTTCTTTTAGAAAACCTATTTCTTAGAGTAACTTACATTGAGTCTTTTCTACTATATTCCAATGTAGTTTAATGGGAATTAAAGCAGTAAAAGGTTCCATGGCTGCTGCTTCTGTAGTTTTTCAGTGTGATGCAGAAGGAAGAGGTTTTAGAATGGAAAAGGGGAAGCCATGCAAGGAAAAGCAAGACCTCCAGATTCCTTGACATCTTACCAGGGTGATCTGCTTGGAGAGATTGGAAGATTATTTAGGTTGACCTAGGGTTTGGAGCTCCCATAACGAGCAGTTTTGTTATGTGAATACAGTGATGCCTGTTTAGTCACAGCTTTACCAACTTCTCATAATGATTTAGGATAGGGTGTTCTCCAACCTAAATGATTCTATAAACCTAATAACACAAATGAGGATTACATGAATTTCCAATAGCATTGTTTGGTATTGATCAGGTATTTCATTATACAGAATTATATTTGTACAAATTTTGATTTGTCCAGGTAACACAATCATCTCTTCTATGATTATTACATCTAGTGTGAATCAGACACTTCAAAACAAAGCTCAATATGAATGGAAGAAATAGCATAAAAATGTAAGCTCCTCTCCTTCCCTGCACTGGGATTCATGGGGCTTAATACCAGCTGGCAGTGGTAGCCTCTGCACAACATGGTGCTGGTTTCCTACCACAGCTAAGGTTTCAGACAGCCACATTGTCCATGGGGGCTGCAAGACAAGCCTAGGCTCTGTACCTGAACTGCTTATGAATTACATCTAGCTCAGGATCTTCACATTGGCTGCTACTGCCAACACTGATCTTCTGAGCAGTAGCTTCTGATCTCTTGCCTGCAACAATATCATGCTTTGGGAGTTATGCAGGTTTTTTCATGGAAAGGAAGAAAATTTGGGATGTTAACCTGCACAAATAAGTGCTTTTTTATCTTAAGACCAAAAGAAAGCCCAAATAGGCTTTTTAAGGGATTACTACATTTGTGATGGTAATGTAGCCTTTTGTTGATCATGGCTGCATTTATAGAATTAATTCTGCACTTTGTTTCATTACTGGTTTTATACTCCACTGGAAACAGTGGAAACAACTGGAAAATAGTTATATATTTCAACTACTATTCCAGGAAAAAAATAATAGTTTTGCTCTGTACTGGTTTTAAATGCTTTGTCTTTACCAGAACTGAACATTGCAGTGGAAATAGGAATGTTCCACCATTTATCTGTTAGAACTCCTGACCTGATTTTTCCTTGTTTTCCCTGATTTGAAGCATGCTAGGGTTTGAAAAGTACCTGGGGATGGAAAAGGGGGAATTTGTGCTGCTGGAGTTAGAAAAATGCTTGTTAGTTACTAGTCTCCTTGGAGGCTAAAGAATAAGGTGCTTTACAAGCCAAAGGTGTGTGAGTTCCAGTGGTAGCAGGTGGGATTTTCTCCTTTTTTATACCACCCTAACTAGAGTAGCACTTGATGCTTCCCAGCACGCTCTGTGTGCATGGAGTCCCTTTAATCTGCTGAGACAGCCTGCTGTAGGCATTGAAACATGCTCAGCAGAGCCAAGGTGCCAGGAGAAAAACCAGTACATGAATTCCTGCTGAGTTTCTCTCCTTCTTCCTTCCTCCTCCTCTCTCAACTCCTCATCCTAGAGCTAACCTCTTTTTCTGCTCTGCCTCCTCTGCTCCCCTGTTCCAGGGCTCTTACAGTGAGAACACCTCAGGCCCCAAAGCACCCCAAGCACCAGTGCTGGGGCCAGGGCACATCATCCTCCCCATCCTCCCTTTTGATCTTTAAGCATAAGCTCTTCATCCTCTTACTAGGCAGCTTCAACACACGGGGAAAGTGTGTTACCCCTCCTCTCTTCTGTCCTCCTAGCCTGCATAGCTGCTCTGAAATCTACGGGCAGCTTTCCCATCGGAGAAGTTAGACTTTGCTAATTAATAATTTGACACCAATGATGTATGATACTCTCCTGTGTATTTGCACTTCATGGTTTTAGTAGTAAGAAGCATGAAAAAATCCAGAAAGAGACATTTATCATTCAGTCTATTTTTAGCATCCCAAGGGTTCCACATGTGCTGTATGAAATTGTAGTTTATTGATTAATTCACTAAATAGGCAATAAGACTTCTCAACCTGATGGCAGTGCACAAGCAGCTGCAACCCACAACACAGCTTCAGAATGAGACAAGCTGCCATGTGTGGTGCTGTGGAGGTTCTGGGCAGTAGCACTGTCCATATGCAGGTGATCACAGCCACTGGGATGCAGCCAAACTCCTCAGGACCTTCTGGGTTATGCCATGAGCCAAAATCAGGAGGTTACTATTCCTGGTATTGGTGATAGTTTCTTCAGAGGATGTATACCTTCTGTCACTTACTGGTACATTTACAGAGCAGGGTCATCTTCGTGATTTTGAGGTTAGCATTTTGGATTTTTTGTTTGTTTGTTTTTTTAATGCCTTGTTTGCTATAACCTCATGGAGTAAGTAATGAAAAATCCTTCTAGACATTGTATGTTCTGTAAAATAAAGGCATGTTCACACATGGAGTCAGAGAAAGTAAACCAGTCCAAATTGAAATAGACACATTTGGGTGTGAAAGTACTGCTTACATATACTGCAGGAGCTTTAGTGAAGCTGTATCTAGGATCACATAGTAAGAAGACAGAAACGCTCTTCTCCTCTTCCCCCCAACATCTCCTTTGAACCTCCATTTGGTGCACATTTAAAAATAAAACAGCCTACCTTAATTTTCACCTGGAATCTAGTCACTAATGAGGTAACACTTCAAAGAAGGAGATGCCAAACAGTTGAGTACATCTGGCATAAAATATAGACCCTCTTACCTGTTACTTCTGTTAGAAAGATCTGCCTGGGCTACAGCAACCAGAAGTCCATTGGTAGCCTGGTAACAATCCAAACCATGAAGATTTTTTTAAATGTACATCTGGCATAAAATATAGACCCTCTTACCTGTTACTTCTGTTAGAAAGATCTGCCTGGGCTACAGCAACCAGAAGTCCATTGGTAGCCTGGTAACAATCCAAACCATGAAGATTTTTTTAAATGGGCTTTTGTTGAGAAAAAAGAACCATTTTTTTTTTTTTTCCAGAGTCTGGTAAAGAACCTTTGCCAAGGACTTCATCCAAGTAAGCATTTAGTAGTATTCATAAAACTGGTAGTGTTGGTTATTTTGCTGCCATCATTCCTACAGAGCATCTGTACCTATCTGAGACACCCAGGACTAGCTTGTCACACAGGATTTTTTGGGTGAAAGTGGGCACAGTTCAGATTTTTTGGGGAGCATAATGCAAGACCATGAGGAGGGCTGTAGTGGACTAGACCTAATCCAGCATCCTAGTTTGAACAGTCACTAGCAACAAATGCTTCCTGCTTTACCTTCCAGCTTCTAGCCTTACAGCTCCTCAGAGAATCCCTGTTCCAGAGCCAGCTGGTGGGTTTTCATTAGTCTCTGATTAACCTGTCCACCAGGAATTTGTTTAATCTCTTTTTGAACTGTTTCTTTTCTTCAAATGGTCAGAAAAGCATTCTCATGACACTTCTCTCTGCACTTGTAGTATATTCTTGTTTTCCGTCCAATGGGAGTTTAGAAAATTCTGTCAAAACTATCTCAAACAGGGAAAGTATGAAGATAAAAGATTTTAAAACCAGAAATGTGTGCTTTCTCAGAGAAACTTCATTCTCTTAAGTACTACAGTGTGTCTTGGATACTATAATGTGCTTCCTCTTTGTTCCCCACAGTGGAGATGAGTGCTGTGCCTTAGTACTTTTCAAGGTGACTCTTTAGGAGTTTTTCTCTTCTACTGTATTTCTGCTGTGCCTGCAGAAATTTCACAGGTGACTTTGTTTTCCTAGTTCTGGCATGCATCTAACCATGAATTATAGAATTCCTTATACTGTCAGCTATTTCTAATGGAGACTGGAGGAAAAGCAAAAGAGAAGCAAACGTGTGCTGCTCATTTCTATACTTTCCATGTTTGTTTTCTCTCTTAGCCTGAAAGAAGTATGGATAACTGAGCCCTATATAAATGTTATTATTTTGCACTAATAATTTGTTTATGAAATTCTGTTAAAAAGTGAAAGTTATGATGAGACTTAGTAAAAAAACCCTCCACACATCTTTTTTCAGGTGTGGAAGGAAACATTTAATGCTATAGTTTCCATTTGTAGTGGCCTTCTATGCTTAGCCTGATTTTTGTGCCCATCCAAAACCTTTCACTTACTTTACATGAAATTTCAGCCACAACTGGTGATGAAAGAGGCACTGCTAGTGATGGACAGCAGTGGTTCTCAGATCAAATGAGCAAATGGCAAAATGAGACAGGTCACTAGAGGTTACCAGTTGTGGAAGAGGCCCATTGCCTGCCCAGTGGTCTGGTGCTGTGAATTGAGTCATTAGATGTAGGTGCCCTGTAGCTGTGCAGGGCAATCCTTCCTCCTTCCTGAGGGAGGATTTGTCATGAGGAGCAAATACAAGGACTGGGCTGTGCTCTTGGTTGCAATGAAGGACAAATCAAAAATGCTAAGCTCTTGTTTTACTCAAGTTTATCAAATTTAATGTAAGAATAGCAATGCTTCATTCTTTCCATGTTTATTAAACTTCTTTATTTGGAATAAAATGTTCTGCATGCAACAGAAACTATTATAGTTTTTGTTGCATTCAGAACAGCAGCTTTTGGAGCCTTCTTTGGGAGTCTTACTACCTTACTGTAGCATAGATGATAGCTGTGTCCTTGATTTTAATTGCTTTCTCCAGCACTGGAAGATGTCAGAACTCTGTCTGTGAATATTCTATACATCTTTGTCAGTATTTCTTTCTGTGTGGAGGTCAGCTGGAGCTGGTTACATATAACTCACTCACTGTACCTAGTTATTCAGAGACATTTCTGCAGTCATGTCTGTGCTGGAACATACCAGATGGAGTATGTAAACCAAAGGCTTAGGTGTGTATGTTCATGGAAGCCAAAAGAACGATAAATAAATTAAAAAATTAAATTTTCATTTATTCATAATAATTTATAAATAATGATTAAGTAAAATATAAGGAGAAGAAGCAATGTCTTTGGGGCAGCAGACTGAGATGAGGGATTTCTAAGATGAATTGCAAGTTTGAAAATGATGGTTAAATTTCAGGGTGTGGTCATTTCACTAACTTGATCCAATTCCTGTCCTCTCATTAATGAATACAGAGTAGTTGGATTTAAAAAAACTTCTGCTTAGTCACTTAATTTTTTTTCAGCCACAGGACAAATACCCAGTTTTGCAGATTGCAAAGTCAGTCAGATGTGCTGTGGGGTCACACCCCCCAGGTGCCTGCTGGCAGGCAGCTGTGGCCTGTGGTGTGCTCTGTCACTGAAGTGAGAGACTCTGGGAATGCCACCAGGCTCTGAAATAGCCAGAGAACCTGAAAGATGGTAATGTCAATGCCCTCTTCATTATCAAACCATATGACATGCTTGTGTATGACTTTTGAGTGAATAAAACCAAAATTAGTCTTCAAGTTGATCTAGCATCGAAAATGTTATTAGAAATTCTCAATAGCTGAGGTTGAGAGTGGTGTGGTGTAGAGCCACAGCCATTTTTTAAAGGGGACATCTTAAAAGTGAACTCTGTAGGAAAGTGTGAAGCTAATTGCTTCATGTAAATCCTTCCCTGTATTCCAGTAAGATTTTCTTACTGGTTCAAATGTATTATAAAAGGTAAAAACAACCTGAAAATAGAAATGGATAAATATTTTTTCTTTGACAGTTCAGAAACAGCTCAAATTAGATAACAGATGATAATTTTACAATTATTCATATTTTGATAGCCTGGAATAAATTAAAACTTTAAGAGTAGCTTTAAAGCTTTTCCTGCTAATTTCTGTAGATAATATTCTTAATATATACAGCATTCTTGCAATGTAGATCAGTCTACTAAAAATGCACTCAGTTGGTTTTTATAAGTTATTTATGATGAGGCTGAGAACTTAATGCTGAACATATTTAAGGCTTTATACCATGAGAATCATAATTTTTGCTCTTTTAATATATTTTGATGTATAGTTAATAGAACTTGAGCTGATTTCATATTCAGCAAGCAATGCTCTTCTTTCTCTCCCCAGAAAGAGTGCAGGATGTGATTTATGCACTATGCTTAGACATTGTCTTCTCCAGCACTTCATTTTAAAAATGATGTTTAGATTGTAAATCATCTAGATATAATTTTAAAAAAGTGAAGATGTTGAAATGAAAATTGTTTTGTCTAAGGGGACCAGCATTAAAACCACTGAAAAACCTGTGTTGTCTTGTCCAAGAAATGGTTAACTGCAAATATTGTTATATTTTAGCCCAAAATTTGCTATTAATGGAAGAAGAATAGCTGTAAATCAATTAATTAACAATTCCTACTCATGAGCCATCACTTAACTACTTTGCTGTGGCCCATTATATCATCTAGGTACATTTTCTAGTGTTATGTTAGGTTGTCTTGCATGCTTTCTATAATTAAGATAAATTACTTCCTAGAAGATGTTCCACCAGATTGACTGTGTCCATACACTTACATTGTGTAACTATATTGAGAAAGCTACTCAAAATATTCATCTGAAAGTAAAGATGTTCATAATACTCTATTTTTTTAATCAACAGTTAATCTTAATTATTCTAAATTCTGTAGGAATTTTTTTCTGAGCTATTATTTCTCTCTCTCTGCCCCTTATTAACATATGCCAGAAGTGTGTCCTATTGCTGTCTGTGGGCTGTGCAGCCAGGATGTAGAAGCCAGAGGAAAGACTTAAAGCATAAGTCCATGTTGATCCACAGCTCTGAAATGTAGCAGAACATTTCTGCACCCATTTGGTTGCTTCCTGGACTGATCTCCCCACACCACAGTTCTCTACAAAAGGATCCAGAGGTGAAGCTTGCAGGTTTGCCTGAGTCCTCTTGTGCCCTGTCTGCCAGTTTTACTGCAGGAAGGCACAAGGTTCTCATGGTTAATCTTTCATTGTGATTATTTGGTAATGGTGGCATTACTTTTTGCTATGATGTGAATAATTTCCTTAGGCCTCTCAAACCTTTGATGCATGGCAAGCAGATCTGAAAGTGCACACCTCCATGTACTCACTCGACTAGGACGTGGGGATGGAGCTTGACGCAGTGATCTGGAAAACTGCAGGTGCCTAACTAAGAGCTTACGGTAATCAAAATCCAGAAACATAAAATGCTACTATACTCAAATTGTTCCCTCTTTAATTCTGAATTAATATATTTTAATGTGGTGTTTTCTAGTGCTTTATTAGTAATAATTCTATTTTAAAATGCAGGATTGTAGAATAAGGAAAGCATTCTGTTCTTTAACTTCTTTCAAAAAGTTCTCAGTTTTTAAGAACAGTTGTTGGCTCCTGCTTTGGAAGGTTGTTCCAGAATCCCCTTGCTTTGATGGGTATAGATTTCATTCTATGAAAAGCCAATTAATTTTTCTAAAACTAATCCCAGGATTAAATACTTTTCTGAAGACTTATCCGTGAAGTCTGGTTTCTAGACACCATCCCTGTTCTGATATGTTTGTGCACATAAAGTTGCCTTGTGTTATATGCCCAGGAGTGGAACTTTTGCTGCTTCTTTTCTGCTTTTTTACCACCACTATACATTCCATCAGAAACATGGAAAGAAAATGTGCTTAGGCATGAAACCAAGTCTTTCCTTCTGCCTTGTCTCTCAGATGTAACATCACTGCCCTCTGACTTTGCTGTACTGAGGTGCAGTACCTGCACACTTCCAATGTGCTCCTACAGATGATTTGTTTTAGTGCAGTTTAGTGAAGCACAGAAAGTTTTGTGATTAAGACTTTTTTAAAAGTTCTCTTATTGTCCTTCTGTTCCAACTATTCTATAGGTGCAGGGGATCCTACAACAGAATTTGTTAGGGACAGCATATCTTTAAAGATTTCAGTTAAGAGAAGTTGTAAGGAATCTTTCAGCCCCACTTCTGTTTCTCCAGACCAGAAGTAATTCTGTTGAAGTCCTTAACATTTTATCATTATGAGACTAGTACCTCTTCTTGCCCTTGCATTTCATTCTTACAGCTCTCAGGCCTTGTGAAGTCATTCATTCTAAAGCACAAGCAGGGACAAGTCTGGCTTTTGCTCGTTGCTCTTTTAGTACAAGTTTAATGGGAGTGCATCTGGTGTTACTCATTATCCATGATAGAGATCAACAAAACTTCTTCAAGACAATGGTGTCAACTGAAATATTTTTCAGGTTTAATCTGAGTAGAAATTATTAAGCTACCTCATGGAATGCAGATTGTCCAGGTTTTTCTATCCAGGTTCACTGGTGATGTCAGGTATGTACCGATGAAGAGGCATGTGTGAATCTACCTGATCTTATCAGGGCTCTGTAAGCTCATCAAGCACATTTAGTGATGAGCAGCAAAAAATCCTCTCTGGTGCAGCCCATTCTATGTATTTTGCTTTGTCACAGTTCTGGAGTCCAGAACAGATGGAGTCCAGCCCCAGAAAGTGCCCTCTGTCCTCTGAGCCAGAAAAGAATTGAAACCCTGTGGGCTAAAAATTCCTCTGGAGGCTGAACTCTAAGACAGTCTTAAAGTATGTTTCAGTCACTCAGAACTGAGCAAGTTAGGCCATCTTGTTTGTACAGAAATGGCACAGTGCTGGCTTTTTTTCTTTTTTTTTTTTTTTTTCCCTATTTCAATTTGCTTCAAACTTTTGAAGATTTCCGTCCAACATGAATACAATGGTGTTCTTTCCTGGTGTCCAGCTTATTCAAACACTACTGTAGTTCAGTCATTAAACTCAAGAAAGTCATCCTTTTATTAGACTGTTTGTTCAATGAGGCTAACCAGTTTCTTATAAAAATCCATATTATGCTGCTCAGCCTTTTTCAGTGTATAAATCAGTTCCAGATTGTATAGAGTTGAATCAGGTGTAGTGGCCTCCTTAACTGGAGAGGCACAAAGTGAGAGTGGGGCAGGAAACCAGACAGCAGGAAATCTCTTGACTGTTTTTCTGTCAAGTTTCTGAATCTGCTCTTCATCCAAGTCCCTTGGCACTGAGATGAGCAATCAAGAAGATTTCTCAGGCTATCAGGACTGCTGGTGTAGCCAAACACAGCAGTAATGCACTGTGCCATGGCTGCTGTGGAGAATATCATATTTGGTATGAGCAGATGAAGCCTGTAGAAGGCTAATAAAAAAATAAGTTTAATTCCTTTTCAGCTTTGAGCTACTTGTTATTAACATTTACTTAGAATAAAAAGTTAAGGAGGAGAAGGTGGTCCAACTTGATTTTTTTGAATCAGAGAAAGAAATAGCTGGACTAGAGGGACTTGAAGGAGTTGTAATGGACATTAGGAAGTAAGTCATAGTATACAGATAAATCTTAGTCTGGATTTCAGTTTAAAATAATACCTCAGGAAAAAAAATTGGAAATTAATTTCAGTACTTCAGTGGCAGCAATTCTCTTTAAATAATTTCATTTTAATAATAGTTCTAGCAACCGTAAATTGCAGTGGTCAGAAGGGCTTTTTCATAGTAACTTTTATGCTTATTAAACATTAATAGAAATAATCATTTATGACATTGATACTTATCAGATTTAAATAAGATACTTATCAGATTTAAATAATGAATGGGTGATTAATCAGATCAGAGAACAGGTTTGTCTTTTTTATTTTACATCATCTAGATCTGTAGTACTTCAGCGTGTGTGTGTACACAAGTTCTCACATACATGTGTAACACGTTTGAGTCTTTTAAAGAGTTTGCCTTCATTTTCTGTCTTACTTTTACATGAAATGTTTTCTGATCTTAATGAAATGTGCTCAGATTTATTAGACTTTTTTAAAAGGAGCTCCAAGAGCTACACAATTCTCATAAGATGCAAGAACACAATTATTAGGGGTTGGATTATTTTGTTACACAAACCGGAGCAGTTTGCAGAAGTGTTTTTAACCTCATCAGCTACATTCAGTGGTCATATTAAAATAAAAACCTCTTTATTTTAAACCATGGTTAAAAATTTTTTTAAAGACTCCTAAGAGGATTTCTGTAGTAAACTGTAGTGTAGAACAAGGTAACAGATTAATCTAGCATTGGCAGTGCTGCTTAAAAAAATCTCCCTGGACCTACAGATAAATATTGTGATAAGCCAAGCCCAGGTTGCCCTCACTAGTCAAGCAGATTCATAATTAAAACAGGCACAGAGGGTCAGAAGCAGAGTATGAAAAAAGAAATGGGTAGGGACAAGAGCAGAGAAAAGTTTAATTCAAAAACAAATGAAAACATTAGAGTACAGCTGCCAGATACTCCATGCAGGAGCAGGATGAGGACAAAATAGGAGCTTCAGGCATTTGGAATCTCCTCCATCCCATCTGTTTTCTATGAATATTAGTCAGTGCTCAGACATTAAGTATTTAGGCCATTCCTACACCACACATCACAACCAGGCACAGCAGCATACCGCAGGAAGCTGGTGGTGCAGTGATGCCAGGCCCTGGGCCTGTCTGTGTGTGTTCTGAGTGCTTCAGGCTTTTGCAGGTCTGCCATACTTTGGACTAAATCAGTTCCCTAGGCTGGAGTCCAGCTGGGGCTGCCTCCCCAGACTGCAGAGTCTTAAATGATTGTCTGTTTGGATGAGGGTGGTTTCCTCTCTGATCTCAAAATATAAAATATATCAGTATATTTTTCCCAAAATTGCAGCCTGGATGGGTTAGAAATTGCTGTAAGAGTTATCTATTCAGATGCTTGATATTAAAACTTTGTGGAATTAAAAAAAGTTACAGAACTTAACTAAGTTGTCCACTTGTCCCTGCACAGTTGACCAGGGGAACCCAGCTGATGTAATCTTTTTGGATTTTAGTAAAGCTTTTGATACTGTCTCTCACAGGATCCTTCTGGAGAATATGTCCAGCACACGTCACGTGGTAGGTGAGCACCAGGCTCATGGTTTGGGTGCAAAGGGTTACAGTGAATGGGGTGGCATCAGGCTGGTGACTGGTTGTCAGTGACATTCCACAGGGCTCCATTTCAGGGCCAGTGCTCTTCAAAACCTTCATAAATAACTTGGATGTGCAAAGGTATGTTAAATAGGTTTGCTGATGACACTAAATCGTGAGGGCCTGTTGATTCCCTCAGAGGCCAAGAGGCCCTGCAGAGAGACCTAGACAAATTAGAGGGCTAGACATTCAGCAGTTGTGTGAAGTTTAACAAAGACAGGTGCCAGATTCTGCACCTGGGATGAGGCAAGCCTGGATGTGCAGACTGGGGAAGAAGATGCTGAAGGGCAGTGTTGCAGAAAGGGACCTGGGGGTCCTGCCTGATCAATGACAAGCTGAACATGACTCATCAGTGCCCTGGCAGCCAGAAGGGCATCAGGCACAGCATTGGCAGCAGGGCAAGGTTGTCCCCCTCTGTTCTGCACTGGGGCAGCTGCACCTTATATATTTTGTGTAGTTTTGGGAGCCACAGTATAAGAAAAATATTAAGTGATTAAAAAGCATCCAGGGGAAAGCTACAAAGATGGTGAAGGACCTTCAGGGCAAGCTGTGCCAGAAGTGGCTGAGGTCACCTGTTTTGTTCAGCCTGGAGAAGAGAAGACTGAGGGGGCACCTCCTTGCAGTCTGCAACTTGTTCATGAGGGGAAGAGGAGGGGCAGACACTGATCTCTGCTCTCTGGTGACCAGTGACAGGACTTGAGGGAATAGTCTGAAGCTGTGTCAGGGGAGGTTTAGGTTAAATATTAGAAGAAAATTCTTTACCCAGAGGGTCATTGAGCATGGCAATAGGCTCCCCAGGGAAGTGGTCCCAGCACCAATCCCTGACAGAATGCAAGAAGAGTTTGGACAGTGCTCCCAGGCACATGTTGTGACTCTTAGGGATGGTCCTGTGCTGGGCCACAAGTTGGATTTGATGATTTTTAGGGGATCCTTTCAAATCAAGATATTCTATTATTATATTTTAAAATAATAAGTTAAAGATTCATTTTTTGTTACACATAAATCTATTAATATTGCTAAAAGCACATAGTAAAGTATGAGATCAGTAAAATCAGACAATGGATATATTGGAAGTGTTAAATATCAAATGGAAGCCTTCCAATAATGGGTGTCTTGAAGATAAATGTCAGTGGATTTGCTTTTTCACCTTTGGACATTTAGAGGTTGGAGCACTACCCCTGAGATGTTATTTATATCATTTGCAACTTCAACAAGCAAGAAACTTTCCTGAGCCTTTGAAGTCAGGTTCTCAAATCCTTAAGTAAACGTGATTAAGCTTTCAAAAATGCTGGCAAGGTAATTCCATTCAACTCCAAATGGATATGTAGATTCATGACATTAAAATGCAAGTAATTTTTATTTAAAATACCATATTTGAATTTTTAGCCTACCTTTAAGAACCCAGGTTTACTAAGGCAAAAACTACAAGTTATACCTGAAACTGGATCACATATGAGCTCTCTTGTTAGGGCAGTGCAGGCACTCCCACTTTGCTAGTGCCCAATCACAGAGTCAGGAAGGCTGAAAAAGACCTGAGATTATCCAGTGTAACCTATAACCAAACACTACCATCTAAACTTGTCCATGGCACTGAGTGCCACGTCCAGTCTTTCCTTAAATACCTACAGGAATGGTGATTCCACCACCTTCTTGCACAGTCCATTCCAATGTTGAATCACCCTTTCTGTGAAAGAAATTCTTGCTGAAGTCCAACCTGAACCTGCCCTGGCACAGTTGAAGACTAAGCTCTCCTCTACAGCTGGTTGTTTGGGAGAAGAGCCCACCCCCCACCTGTCTGCAGCCTCCTTTCAGGTAGTTGCAGAGAGCAATAAAGTCACCCCCAGCCTCCTTTTCTCCAGGCTAAACATTAGCCCCAGCTCCCTCAGCTGCTCCTTGTAGGACACAAGCTCCAGACCCTTAACCAACTGCATTTCTTTGGACACACTCCAGCCCCTCAATGCCTTTCCTGTAGTGAGGGGCCCAGAACTGCATGCAGGATTTGAGGTGTGGCCTCACATGTGCCGAGTACAGGGGACAGTCACTCCCCTGGTCCTGCTGGTCACACTATTTCTGTTACAAGCCAGGATGCCATGGCCTTCTTGGCCACCTGAGCACACACTGGCTCATGTTTAGCCACTGTCAACCAGCACCTCCGGGCCCTTTTTTCTCGGCAACTTTCCAGCCGTTCTGCCCCCAGCCTGTAGCGCTGCCAGAGCCTGGTGGGACCCAACTGCAGGACCTGGCACTTGGTCTTTTTCAACCTCATGCCACTGGTCTCAGACCATCAATCCAACCTGTCCAGGTCTCTTTGCAGGGCCTTCCTGTCCTTTAGCAGATCACACAATGGCCCAACTTCTTGTTGTCCACAAATTTGCGAATGGTAGATTCAATCCCCTCACCCAAATCATCAAAAAAGATTATCAATGTTTCCATACACTGATTATCTTCTTAGACAGCCCTTGTTGACACAGATATGTTTTCCTCTGGTCTTTTTTCAAAGTGGAAATAAATTTGTGATTCTGTGATAATTACAAGACTAAAAAGCCCTTTTTTTTTTTTTCCTTTACAAAAATCTGAGTGGTAAAATGACTGTTTTCAGGTGGAATGATAGATGTTGGGTTCATGTGGGCTTTTAGCAAAAGAAATTACTTTCAGTGTCCTGAAAATTCATTTGATTTAGTTACTGGCTTTGAAACTACCTGATTGAACAGTGTTCTTTTTTCCCCTCCTCCAAAAACCAAAATACATGTCTTAGAAAATGGTTTTCCATAGACAGCTATTTTTTTTAGAAAATTGTATTCCATGGAGGACTTATTTTTTTGGCAGTGTGTACCAAAGGCCTGTCCTTCATCACTGTGTGGACTGTCATACAAACGTCATGCATCCAGAGTAATTGCAGTTGCTTTACAGTACATGGCCCTACTTGAGACACCATATGCAACCATCCTTATTCTGTGGTAATGTCTGGAATTCTGTAGTGAAGCTGTGACCCTGGTGTTCCCAGCTTGATTCTCCCTTTACCAGGGAGGTTGTGTGATCACAGGACAGCATTCTTGAGAGGGGACAATGTCCCACACAGCCAGCTTTTGGTCACAAGGGTAGAAGTTTAAGCTTATGGTGAATACAAGTGTGGATTGAGTTCAGTTTATTTTGTCATTTTAGTACAGAGTGAACAGGGGAGAGTACTAAAATACTCTGTCTTGAAAGAATGTCTGTGTTAGGTAGTCCTTTGAATTTGCAGGGAAGAGACATATATTCCAGTGTGATTGTGGCTAAACTAGGAGGCCTGGTTATCCTGGCTTTTCTTGACACTGACATTTGAGTGTTTTACTGTGTATAGAGTGGTTTTATAGCATATAAATATATGTATAATAGCACCTAACTTCTATGCAGTACTTGAGCAAAGTCATTCATCTGGCTGATGCAGCAGTTTGACGTGACAAGCAAAGTAAAGTCAAAGAAGCCACCTCTGAAAAAGCTCGTATTTTGTAATAGAAAAATGAAAGGAAAACAAAAAGCTACTTTCTTATTTCTTATTTCTTTTGGGTGCAAAGGGGCACGTATATAAGATTTACTGGTTTGTATACAGAGTACATACTATTAAAAATGTGTGGAAACAGGAATTATATAAGATTCTAAAGTAGTCTATCTATCTGGCCTATAATTTTCTCTCCAGGACTTTGAAATAACATATAAAGAAGGAAGAGTATAAAAAAAAATAGAAAAGTTTTCATAATGTACTCCTACAATATTCTGTCTATCCCCTGAAGTTTGTTACTTTGGGAATTCCCAAATCACAGCTGCCATCTTTGGGCTTAATTTTGTTTTAGAGATTTCTGTGATGCTTGATTGTGTAATTGCTTTTGAATTCAAAGAAACTTGACATGCTTACATAATCAGTAGTGAGATCCAGAGTACACATGCCTACTGTGGAGTGAGCTTTGATGGCAATTGCCAGATTATCCTTTTTTCCTGTGAAGGCATGGGCAGTACACAAACTGAATTTCTTCTGAGGAAACTGACGTGAAACTTGTGCTTCACATGCATCTTTATTTTAAATGAATACTCTCTTTGGGACACATTGCATGAGTAACCTGTTCCTCAAGAGACTCTGTAAGCAGGATATATGCAGTTTGGGAATTCAAAGTTATTACTTAATGTATGTAATAGAGCTAAAAAGCTACGAAATACCACTCTCAAAAAGATGTTTCATGTGTCCTGATGTTCCACAGTGGGCATCAGCTATGTGGGGAAATAATGGTTTATTATCTTCAGTGTTCCTGAGTTGGTATCTTCCAAGTCCTGGTTTTTACTCTTGGAGTTTTAAACATTGGGGGTTTAAACCTTAGAAACCTAACAGTTCTAAACCACTGTGTTTTTCTTATGAACTTCTGTAGTGCTGTATTTTACCTTCTCAACAATTAACACTGCTTTCTGCAGTTTTCTTACCTCGTTAACTGTAGGTCACAGAGTGTTTTACAGTTTCCTGTCAGTCTTCATGAATAAACTGGAGCAGTGGCTGTACAGCTGGGCTGTGCTAAGCTCAGTCTGGTGCCACAGGCAGCTGATTCCTCTGCTGAGGGTGCATGGCGAGGGTTCAGTTGTGCCACCACACTAGAGCTGGGCAGAGGTGAAACACCTTGAGGTGCAGGTGGCATGAGGTGTGGGGTGAGGTCCCTGGTGCTGGTTCCTCCTCACTGCTTCTGGGGTCAATGCAGTCTGTCACTGGTACCCTTCCACCTACAGTCTTTTGGAGTGGAGGAGAAAGAAAATCCCAGAACTGTTTGAAGCACCTAAGCTGGGGATGTCAGCATCTATAGGATGGCATCATGACATTTTCTGGTGAGGTTTCTGTTTCTTTCCTAGTAACTTAACCAGCTTTGAGGTTTTTTCACTGTTAATGAGCAATAAGTTGATTGCTTTGTTGGCTCCCTCAAAGAACTTCAGCAGAAATGTGAGGGATGATTTAATGAACACAACTAATCTTCCCTGGTATATCACATTTAATAAATACTAGAATTTATATACAGTTTTAAGTAACCATTCAATTGAAAATTTAATTTTTGAAAGAATAATTTCTGCTTTCTCTCATACATAAATACCTTAATTTCTTTGCTGTTTTTTCTCCACAAAAACCAATACCATTACACAGTGTGTTCAATTCCTAATAATTAACTTACTCTTACTAAACATGTGGCATCAATGATTGCAAAAGAATATAGCATATATGAGGAATATAAAAATGCTGTGGTTCTTTAGTCTGTGCACAAAGAATTATTACAGAGAAATACCTTCTAGTAAGTAAATTTCAGTTGTGTCTTAACTATTAAACATATATGGTGTAAAATAATATATTTTACTGCATTTTTATTAATTATGGTGGTAAATTTCTTAGACATAATGCATATATGTGAAATAAGGTCTATAAAACCAATTAGGATGCTTAACCATGAGTCTCAAGTTATGTATTCTGAGCCCACAAGCAGTGCAGTAGATTTCAAGAAGCTTTTACAAAGCAACAGTATTTTGTGGCCTAAGTTTACAAAACACTGTCTAAAAAAAAGAGAAAATACGTTTTAAATTATTAATTGTAACATTATGTAATTAAAAGCATAAAACTTAAGTGGAAGCAATAAAAACAAATTATTATAATTTATTTTACTTCCCCTACTTCCTTCTGGGGACATCAGAGTGGCTGTAATTACTGTATGCAAGCATTTATGCTTGCCAGTGAAGAGCTGAATACATGTAATTGATAGCAACAGCTCAGTTTCTGAAGTGAGGAGAATAAGTGCTTGTGCTTGCATCTAGTAATTGCAGCCAGTTTTCTCTTTGCAGTTTGCAGCAAGTGACCTTGCCATAGTTGCAAGGAAAGATAGCTGTTTTGTTCATGAGCTGGAGGGAGTAGAAAGCAGATAAATCCAAAAGAACGTGAAGCTTACAGAAATTGAAGTGACCATTTTCTAAATGAGAAAGGAGAAGCTAATGTCTTTCTGTAGTCCGAATAATATCTCTCTATCTGTGCATGCTGAATTTCACTTAAATTGTAGCCTGAAAGATGGACACCTAAAAGAATGTGAACTAGATGTAGGAGAGGGTGCCTGCATGTAATCTGGCACATTTTCTCCAGTTCCTCGGAATAGCAAGGCACTAATATGTGCTCTCCTTAAAATATTTTTTCCAGATTGCAGATCAGCAAAAATGCTCATACTGGTTTAGCTCAGCGGATTTGAGAAGGAAAATTGTTTGTTCCTGTCAAAATGGTTGTTCAGCCTTAGTCACACAGGCAGGTGTGATAAGGGCGTTTGATAGATTGTATCAAATGTTTGGGGGCCGTGCAGATGCAGGAGTTTGGGTGGTTCTTGTCAGAGGAACGCTTTTGTTGGCAGGTTGTGCAGATAGTCACTAATTCTTGTGCTTGCCCCAGCGTGAGCTGGTTCCAGTGGCAGCGCATGTTTGTGTGAGGAGAGGCTGCTCCTATTCAGGAGCTTGGCAAAGCTGAGGGATTGCTTGAGTAGTAGAAGCAGATGAAAAATATATGAGGTAGGATCATTTTTCCATGTGGATCACTATTCTTAAATGATTATTCTATATGGTTTCTCCTGGAAGGCTGTTTCTGACATCTGTGGATATATGACAGTGTGAGGCTTCTTTCTCAAAAATTTCAAAGCAAATTCACTCGGGTGTTTGCAGAGCTCATTTAAAGCTGCCCATTAGAGTAGCATACTTAACACCCCCTTTGTGCTCAACATGGTGTAACTGCATGACATGGTTAAGTTGAACTCAAAATTATTGTTCTCAGCTTGTAGTAGGCTTGGAAGGCTGCTGCTACTGCTAAGAGCCAGAGAAGAGTCAGTAAGTCTGAAGGCTTTTTAGTTTTCTCCACCCATATGAGATACTGTTGGTTGTGAAACTACAATTGACTTTATTTAGAACTCCTCGTAGCTACAACTGGACCAGTAGTGCTGCTGAGAACTGGAGACTTGTGTTAAAATGTGGGGGAGATTGAGTGGTAATGGCTGATTTAGACCCTGTTTTTTGTATGTGCTGTTACTTTTTCTAGTGTTCATCACTTGCTATTATCAGAACTGAATTTCATTTGCTATTTTACCATTTTACCTTCAGTAACTTGGTATCATGATCTCCTGTAATTCTTCACAAGAAGAATTTGAAGTTCTTGAGAAGTAAGAACTTAGTGCCTTGAAGAATGTTCAGTCTTCAGCACTCTTTATCATCTCAGTGTTGTGCCCCCTTTTGTCACCATTATAGATGTGCTGCACAGCAAAATATCTCCCTCTGGCACCCTTGTTCCATGGCCAAAACCAACCCATTATGTCTGTACTTTGCCCCTCATATTTTCTGCTTATTAATCTACAAAAAGAGATTCTTGAAGGAAACTGTATTTCCCAGGGAAGTGCCCTGTTAGCTGTGGGTAGAGGCTGCATGTAGGTCTCCAGGTTTCTGGGTTTGCTTCCTTCACAGAGCGAAGCACCAGAGGAGGATCCTTTAATACAACACTTATATTATTAGGCCGGTTTTCCCCTTCTTTCTAGATTTGCCAGTGGACTACAGTAAATAATCAGAAGAGCAAAAATAACGCTTTCATTATAGCTATATCATTTTAGGTGAAAGGAAGCTTATATCATGGCTGAATTCCAAAGATAGATAACAGTAGATGCATAAAGTTTGGTGGTTTCCAGCTTTAGCTGTTGGTATCCCTCTATTGCAAAAATCTGCTGTTTAGATTTGTGGTAAGTATGTATCATATTTTACCTGGCCACTAAAATTCATGGTGTGGTAGAACATGAAGATGCTAGCATACAATAAGGAAATTTTCAATTCTGTGTTGAGTAGACAGAAGAATAAGTACAATAGATGAATTCCAGAGGGCCTGCTATACATACTTTACAGGAAAACAAAGCATGATGTTAGGGTTAGGATAATTGCAGCAGTATGGTTGCTAGCTATAAAATTATATTTTCGTTGTTCACTTCTTCAAGTATTATTGAGGCTTACCGAGTAATTTCAGCTTTTGGAGTAAATTGGAGAAATGGTAAAAGTGAAAAGCAGCTGAAAAAAAAGTGTTAACGTAAGAGTATTTTGAACTCCCAGTACTGCCATTTCCAAGCTGTGCAGCCTGATAAACGCTTGTTCAGAGGCTTGTTGTGGAAGCACCAGTGACATCCGGTGGTGGCGTCCAGCTAGACAGCTCCCAATCTGCTGACTTGTAAGTTACCCAAAGATCTTTAATACACAACCATTTGAAGGTGGCAGTTTGGGATTGCTTTACATCCTGACCCAATTCATCTTACCTTTGTTTTATGCTTTTCATTTTGGTAGAACAGGATTTCTTTTGCTGCTGCATTGACAATGAGATTCAGTGACTGCATCCAGCTGGTGTTGCCTTTTTTGTTGCTCTGCATGATTTCCTAATTGTCTTGGAACTGTGGAATCTGCTTGAGATTACAAACTGTATACTTTAGCTGTGTGCTTTGACTGTGTACTTTTAAAAGGGTCTAAAATCATTAACATTGCATAGCTGACTTCCTGCAGTGCCTATTAGGGATGAATTAATGTTTATTTGTAGTGTTGGCAACAGAAACTGAAACCATATATCCTTCTACTTTATGTAAGAGAAGTTGTAAATCTCAGCCGCCTACAAACTGTTACTCCTATATTAAACTTCTCTTCAGGTTTTTAGCTGGTTGTTCTCAATTTGGTCTCTTGATAATCAGCATTAGCATGAGAAAAATGCAGTTAGGATGTTAATTGTCACACTTACTAGATGAAAATTTCACGGCAGTAACAACTGTCTGGCATTCAACTGCCCTCTAGATGTATTATTTCAATTAGAAGGAGTGACTAGTTTTTAAATTGCATACATTTTCAAAAATAATTTCAGCAGTATGTGAGGTTGCTCTTTTCTGTTGGAGATGTAAATGAGAGCAGTTAAAGGCTAGATTCTTTTCTCAGTAACTTAGTGTTGTTGTGTTTTTGTACTATCAGCAGAACTGGGAATATTGGATTGTAGTGGGCTTGGCAAATAAAGAAAACCTGAAAGCTTCTCCAACAGAAATTATGGTGCTTTATTTGTATTTTCCCCTGAGACACAATCTTACATGAAGAGGCCAGTTCTGCAAAGTGAGAAATTGTGTATTTATTTCCATTTTTCAGCTTCATTCATGTTTTGTGAATGCTGTATTCTTTTCTGAGGGGGTCCATAACTGAGACTGTGTGGAGACAGACATACTGTGTGGAGACAGACATGCTGTGTATCAGAGGATAAAACCGGAAACAAACCTGTCACTAAATCAGAAATTATTTCAAAACCATGCTCTTTATAAGCACTTTGTCTGACTCTTTGCAGATTTGCTCCTAAGAAGAATAGAAGATACAGATCCTGTCATTTTTTAGTATGTCAGAATGTTAGGAGCCAGGGACCAGGCTCGTCACACCTCACTTTATGCACCCAAGTGAGTTGCCTGAGCTAGGTGTATAGTCTGCTGTGCCACTCTTAGGAGGGAGCAAGTGAAAGAAGGTAATCAAGCAAGCACCCACAAAGACATTTAGTAGGCTGAGCTGGTTTTGCAGTCAGGAGATCTCTATCCTCCAACTATAGACAGTGTCTTCAATGACTCTGCACTTAAGTTTGTAATAACAGGGCTTCAGGGTGTGCTTCAGAGTATTAGCCTTTGCTTCTAGATCATACAACTATAAAAGATATGCATTCGAAAAAAAATCACCCATTAAAATGTGATTTCCCAAGCATTAACTTGATTAGGTTGTTTTTTTTGGTTTTTTTTTTTTTTTAACGGAAGCATGTTTAAAATCATTAGCTGTTTATAATTAAATTTCCAATCCATGAATGCTTTTCTTGAATAGATACTTAAACATAGTGCTACTTTTCCACTGAGTCTGTATGCCATGCAAATAATTACTATAAACTATAGGATATTACAGCTTCTGTAGCAAATACTGGGGCATGTGCTGATTGTTTATAACACAATTACAGTGATAAACAGTGTCCTGCACATTTTCTAATGAAGTAAAACAGACGTTCCCTGTTTATTCCTGATTAATTCCTCTTAATTCCCTGACTAAGAGAACTTTAGGTCTAAAATCCACAAACTAGGACCCTGTAGCAATGTAGGTAAGTTTCTAAATTATTTATCAAACTGTTAGCGTTATTATCTCTGTCAATGCTGTTAGAATAAATCTTCTTAACACTAACAATTTATTGGAAAGATCTGTTGACAAAAAGAATCAAAGCAAAATGCAACCTAAATGTCATTACTGGTACAAGTGTCACCTTTAACAACACTCAAGTCCACTCATATTCCCAATTCCAGCATGGTAGAAAAGAACATTCCAGCACTAATCCTAGGGAAAAATCATCAGGGACCAAGTTTTTAAAACGTGTTTGTCTTCAAATATACTAATTTAAGTTTATTACCTAATTATATTAGATGTATGATCGCATTACCAACCAGAGAACCCAAACACCTTTGTTTTAATGTCATTTAGTTTGTATTTCTATCTCAATTTCCTGAAATGGTATATTTCATTAGATGTGAAAGGTATGTAACATAAAATGCATTAAACTGGGGGAAAAAAATGTAACAAAGCAAGTTTTGTTAGGAAATCTTAACAAGTTTTCATCTACTTAAAGCATTCCAGATCTGAACAGGTTGGGGTATCACAAGCATTAGTACTGTAATATCTTACTGAGAGAATACAACCATTCTCCACACCAAGGACAAAAAATCTTCTACATAATCACTGTAGAATTTTCTGTCAGTCTTCTTTTCAGTCTCACATTTTGCTGTTCATTTCAACAAATTTTCTGAATTTTAGCACCTTTCCTGGAGGCAGCTTCTCTGCAGTGCAAAGGCAAGCTGGCTTAACTTTATTAGTAGTAAATGGGTTTTGTCTCACTGGTACCAGGATAATGCTGTTGTCTACAAATAGGAGAGTAGCAGAAGAAAGGTGCTGGGTTTCTAGGCACATGATGGAGATTAAGTGTTTATTCATTCTTTATGAAAACTGGTAGATTTTTTTTCCTCAAAAAAGAGATGTATTTCTTTTTAAATTTGCATATAAATTTTAATTCTAAGGAAGAATTAAAACACCAGACTTACCAGCAAAGATAACCTCTTTAAAATTGTTTTACCCTTTAATCTCTTAGGTCAGTTGAATGTATTCCTTACAAGTATAATTTATTATAGCATTTACTATGTATTTTCATTAATTGATGAAAATCTCCCATTATGGCTAGGTACATGTTAGAATTAAACCAGTAAATTACTTCAGAGTGACAAAGGATTTTGATAGGTGCTGAACATCTGTAACTACTACTGAGACTCACTGGAATGAAATGTCAAGTTATGAGCATGCCTGGAATTTGCCATTTGGTGGAAATAAGGAGTTTAGCAGCTCTCTGGTGGCTTAATCAGTATAAAGAAAAATTGCATTCTATATTGCATTGTAAAATGTCAGCCTGTCTTCAGTAGTAGTGCACATCCTTCCAGAGCTTTAGGAGAAGTCATGAAATTTGCAGTTTGTCCTTTTACCTTTAAGCTTCTTCAGCAAGAAGTAAAAGGAATAGAGAGCCTATGCCACTTAAATAATGTTCTGTGCTCTACAGTTTGTTCTTATAGTGCATGTTACTTTTCTTTCACACAGACCCTTAAGGAAATTTCTGGTTTATAATGGTTAATTATTGAAATGCCCATTGCTAGTCTTCAATCCCATTTCTCTCAAACATTTGCAAATGTGTCTTCATGAAAAAGGTATTTGCCCAACAATTACACTCTACTGAAATTACTGTTTGTACCAAAATTTTTTTGCAGAAGCACATGAAGGTACTATTGGATACTGCTGAGAAACTGCAGCAATACAGTTACTGAAAATCAAAGTAATCAAAAAAGCGGACTCCATGCTCCACTTCTGGAACTGTTCATCCTCCAGCTTAAATGAACAAAGCTCTATTCAAATCAATTTTTAGCCATGACTCAGTCTCCAAATTCAGTCTAAATGATCATGTGTAAGGATCACTGTAAGGTGCCAATTTTGTGTAACTGTGCCAGTGATAATACACAGAAAATACAATAAATGTCCAAATGTGAATAACTGTAGGATAATAAAGCTGAGGCAGTGAAGGATTGGAGGTACTTTCAGCTAGTTACATAGTGAAATTTGATACCATTTACAGTAAAACCTTAGTCTATACCTTGTAAATGGATAAGAGTCCCATCCTAAGAAACTCCATTGCTATTATCTGATGTTGCTGACTACAGCAGATGAGATGCTTTGCCAATTGTCTTCTCTTCTTCTGAAGACAGAAGAAAGGGATTATGGTGGAATTGCCATCAGTGTTTCCTCTACTGTTTTTAACCTACTCAGGACATATGTTTCTAGTACTGTCTAGCACATTTCATAATTTTTCCCTTAATGATTGCAGCATATTTAAAAGCAAAATCTGTTTGTGGAAAGTGTTGCTAAGGTGGCCTGCAGGCCCACCAAACCGCAGTAGATAGGCATGGGCAGGTTTTTGCCATCACTGAATGACTCAGTGTGCTGGAAAGTGTGAACTTTGCTGGAAATGCCTGAATATCTTAACCTTATAATCCAGCAAAAACACTATCACCCTCACGTCTGATGCACTTTCACAGCAAAGAAGGGAACTGCAGAGGCATTGCTACTATTTCCACCATGACAAGAAGCAGGTTATACTACAACAGGTGTTAGAAGGCATTTTCTGTCCCCTCTTGGAGATGGGCAGCCTCCTGGATTTTCTTCCTATAGAAAATGTCCTTTCGTGACATGACCCTTCATTGGCTCTGAATTGCTGCAGTCAGTTCCTGGCAGAACAGTGAGAACTGTCTCCTGGAAGTTAAGTATTTGAGGAGGGCACAGACCAGTCAGGGCTTGGCAGCTGTGACAGGGTAAGTCCAGTTATTTCACCCTGAGCTTGTAGGCTATGAAATATTTCTTCTCTCTGATTGCCAGAGAACAGAACAAAACACATTGTAGGATCTAGCTTTCATCACTAGTGTCTCCTTATTTAGTTTGGGTTTGTTTTGGCACTTGTAATGCACATGATCCTCCTGAGCTGAATATTAATTTATTGCTGCAAAAACTATAGTTTATAAACTATAAAAACTATACTGTGGGTTTGTGTGAGTCTTTCCTTGCACTGACAAAAGATACATTTGTCCCAAGGCAATTTTTATTTGGGGAGTTACGTGACCGTGTACACGTCATGAAGAGTTCAGATAATCAGATAATTTTGATTTATCTTTTATTGTACATATGTGTTTTCCTTTTTTATTTTATATTTACTTTTACAGGCACTTCAACAGCAGGGGTATCATCAAATGTCTTACCTACTAGCAGTAGACGACATCAGTTAATGGATAACTGCAAAATTAACTTTTGAACAACTACCTTTGTGACAAAAATCATCTTCACTTATTAAAGATTGGTAGTTCAAAACAGGCTAGTAAATATGAAAGTGTTGCAGAAAACTAGAAAATCAAGTGTCCAAATTGGCTTTGGTTTGCTGTAACATTCTGAAACTGGGACAAGCAAACTTGGCATTGGAACATTTGGAAGTAAGCAGTCTCCAGCTGCTTTCATGACATAGGAAACTTGCTACACAATTACAAAAGCATGCATAATGCTTCAGTGATTGTCCTGTGTCGCCCTGTTCTTTTGAGTTTTTCTAAGCCTTTTGATTTTTACATTCTTGTAATGGAGTTTCTCATGTACTTTCATATAAATAATTATTGTCTTGTATTCTTCTCCATAGGAAGAGAATTTTGATGGACTGTTAGTTTAACCAGTGTGGTTGGAGAGGTAGTGATGTCATTCTCCAATCCACTGTCACTTTTAGAATTCTATAAATGTTGAGGTCAGAAAAATAAAGCTCTCTCTTCCTATTCTTGTTCTAACACTAGAACATCTCGCGTGAGTCTTGTTATTTCGTGTCACAGCTGTGACAGTCCTGGAGTTCTTCTCTGGCTCTACAAATGGAACTTGAAGTTTGGCTGGTAATGAACATTAATAATCCTTTGGATGCTTACAGAGAGCATGGGAAAATTTTAAACTCTTAATTTAATTTTATTTCCTGCAGACATGCAGAGTATAGAAGCGTCTCATTGATATGAAAGCTAGCCAGTTGACTTAATCTTAACTTAAATGTAATAAGCTATTTAAGCTGTTGGATACAATAAATTCAAAATGTCTTTCTGTGTCCTCATCATGTCTGATGCAAATTGTTACATTCTATAAAAATTACCTATTCAGTGTCTCTTTGCCGTTGAGTACAAGCTCAGCTCTTTGTGTGCTTTCAGAAGCAGATGATGCAATTTCTCAGGGCCCGGAAGAACAGGCTGCTCGGCAGGGGAAGGCACTGCACGAGCCAAGGCAGGGCCAGTGTCCTCAATGACACCAGTACCATTTGTGCTGGCCACACACACCACCTTGTTACAGTCCCCATACTCAGCTGCTGTGACAGCCTTCCCCACTCACCTTTCATAGACACAGACTCATGCAAACATGCAGATCCTTCCATTTCTTACGACTGAAACCATACTCAGGCACATGTCCTTGTATGTAGACGTGCACCTCACTATTTGTAACTGAGGAGGTCCAGTGATGGAAATCGGGAATCAGGCAAGAGTCTGGATTGCCAGTCTGAATTGCCAGTCTGGACTGAAGTCAGCAAGGCAAGGTCAGGTCTGGGCACAGGTGTCTGCAGCATTTCTCTGGCAAGGTCAGGTCTGGGCACAGGTGTCTGCAGCATTTCTCTGGCAAGTACCCAAGTGCAGCAGAGCCCCCAGCACAAGGGTCAGCACACACATGAGTGGCAGCCTCGGGGAGGCTTCTCATAGCCCGTTCTGATAACTGGGTTAGGGACCTATGGAGTGTGTTCAAATAGTTGGTGCAAAATACAAAGATACAGTTCAAGAACAGCAGAAGTCACTTCTATCAAGGGCGTTCCCAGAATCTATGGTAAGCATTTATTTTATCATGGCATGGAATCAGACCAGCTCTGTCTGTGTGAGCAATTTGCCCTACTCTTCTTAATGGCAAACTTGGCACAGTGAGATGTGTTGAGTCTTCAAGCCCCCAGTCAACATTTTATAAAGGTAAACATTATCATTGAAATGAGTTTTGAGATTTAAAAGAGGATACAATTATAGTTTATTTTATATTAATGCGATCTTTTTAATTTTGATATACACTGGTAAAACAGAATCTCATGTCATATCTGAAAACATGTGAATTTGAACAACTTTCCAATTTGTACCAAATACTCTGTAGATTCCAGTTATAAAAATAATATATTTTTGTCTTTTTTCCAGGTAACCTGCAGCCATATGCTAAGAGCATAATGCTTTTAAGACCATTTTCAGTTTGTTTATTATTTATTTTTATTTAGAAACTTTGTTACTGTTTAGTTTACTGCTTAGTATACTTATTTATTACCTGCAGCAGTTCTACTGTCTACAGGCAGACAGAAGCACACCTTTGGACATTATTTCCCCCATTTTGTGAGAATGTGTGAGTGCCAGTCCTGTGTTTCTGTGCTAGAGAATAAGAATACTGATACAACCTTGTCTTTTTACCTGAAATTAAGTTTTAGGGGAAGCTTCTGAAAAGTGTTTTCAGATCTGATAGGAAGTGAGTTTGGTTTTTTTCCCTAATAAAATATTTTGAAAAAAGCCAGTAGGTTTCTTTGTGGTGGAAAGCAAGATACCAGACATGCCAGGAGCTGCAAACAGTTACAGTTCCCTGAGAACCTGCTTCTGGGTAATCTGGGTGATAAAAGCCACTCCCTCCTGATAGAGGCTGCCTGTGTATGAATGCACAAATCTGCTATTATTTACTGTTGGCTGCAAAGGCAGGAAGCTCAGTGGGATGCCAGGGGGTGAAGACCAGGACCCTGAGCAGCTGATGAGTATGTTGTCTGAGCTTCTTATCGCCTCACCCTTGTGCAGGCAGGCCTCCAGTGGCACCACTCATTTCCTTTCCCAAAGGACTCATATTTTTTACCCATTCAAACATGAAGATAAGAGCTGGAAGCAAATTGGTGATTATCAATTATTCATTCTTCATATGCGTATTCATTTTTACATATAAATTATATCAAATCAAACACTTTACACTGAATTACAAAACCAGCAACAGCATATGTACTGGCATGCTTTCTGCAAACCTAGAAGGGAAGAAAAATGTAGGAATTATGTTAGGAGTGCCACTCGTTTCAGTCTCTAAATTTATTTGCTCTAAGCTTTTACATGTGGTAAAATTGCATCTGTGAGAAAGATCTTTGTCATCTGCCCTGGGTGTAATTGCTTACCCAGCTAAGATACTGGGGGACAGTTTAGGAGCTAGCTTTAGAGTAAGAGGTGTCACATGCTGAGACTCACCATCAGGACCACGCAGCACCCAGCTTCATACTACAGTTGTATATCCTTCTAGTAAACCCACATTTATGGGGTAACAGGAAACAACTCTCTAGTTTGGCACAAGGCAATGTAAAGCAAAGCTTGAGAAACCTTTGCAGGAAATGAACTGTATCTAATCCGGTTTGATATAGTAGGCAGCGTATTTTTAAGCCAAATCACTGTGTTTATCCCTTTTTTCTTTACACCCTTGTCTCTGAGGCCAGTACCTTCCCTGCTCTGGGCGAGCTGTGGAGTGTATTACAATTGGAGGGAAGAGAAAGCCTTCCCTCTGTGTCCTCCTCTTCTTCCACCCATGCTGTCTCTCAAGTTCATGCCAGTACTTACTGCTGAATAAGATGCAGCACTCTATTAAAACCCAAAGCACTGAAATAATGAACTTGCCCGGGGCAAAGTGTGTTTTGTTAAGATACCAGAAAAGATCCACAGGGGCCTGGTCTTTGCATTTGCTCTCGTCAAATGAAAAAGAAAGCCAGGAAAACAGCACAACTACTAGGAGGTTATCCTAATTTTATTTTGAGACTGCTCATATTTTCAACATTGAATCCACTTTTCCTTTTTGCCCAGTTCTGTTGTTTTTTTCCTGTCATTTTTCTGTCATCTTCTGTCATGTTTCTTCTTCCTTGCTTTTCTTTTTGAGTGATTCTGGTCAGCTGAAATGGTAATTGGCTCCATGACAGGCCAACTCAAGGATTTGCAATTTATTCTTGCCTGTCACCTGTTGAAAAAGGGCTGGAGATTACTTCTCTGCCAAGAGAGGAGTCCATTAATGACACAAAAGCAGCAGCTACATCACGGCAGGGATGCACAATAATTATATACATCACTTACTCTTTATCTGCTACAAGACATTTGGACAGATTGTTGCCTGTATTTCTCTTCCTAGGAAAAAAAGAGCCCATACAGTGCTTAAAATCATCTGCTTTCTATTTTAACTCTTGAAAGGACATTTTTTATCCCACAAAGATGTCTAGAAAAATTTTTTAAATACAAAGAAAAAATTGCACGGCTTAAACATACTTCTAGTACAGGGCTTTACAGTTTCCATTTTTATGTTGTATAACCTTATCCAGAAGGTGTAGCAGCACAGTGATGAATCAGGTGGCTTCTCAGGACACTTTCAAAATCTGTGATTCACTTAGACTGACTTGTCTGAGAATTCAGATTATAGTCCAAAGCCATAATGTTCTTACTTATGCAGCCAATGTATTCATCATTTCTTTCCTAATTCTCCACGTGTTGTATTGAAGCTAGAAACATTGCAAATATAAATGGTTGTGTTGTATTTCAGTTTTCATTAAAATAAGGGAAAACTGTAATAATATAATAAAATAATAAAAACTGTAAGATTCGTAAGTGGATTACAGCCAAGAAATCTGAGGAATGCTGTGGTCACTTTTTAAGCCTCCTTTATTCTGTTCTTTTGTGCACCATCACACTGAGCTTTGACAGGATGCTCCCTATGGAGACAGGTTATTTTCAATCTGCTAGCCTTCTTTAGTCTTTGCTAAGGGCTGGTAGTGATGGGGTTTCAAACATCCTTTCCAGTGATGAAATTTCATATACTCTTTTTCTTTGCTTTTACTCCTTTCTGAAAAAATACTTTCTGTCTGGCTACTGTGGTAACATTAGCAGTGCATGTGGTGCAGTGTGTTGAACTAATTGCCAATTAAATAATGGGGAAGGCCAAGATCTAACAGAGAATCATTGTGCACAGTTCATTAAGTGCATTTCACAGAACTGAAAGCATGCCATGCGATTTTCAAAACCAGGTTTGAGGAATGAACAGTTTCTTCCTTAATACTGAATAATTGCAATGCAGCACAGAATGGAAAGATAGGCAGACAGGCAGTTCCCGGGGTTTCCAGTTCTTCCCCCTCCCTGAGGTAGATATCTGTACAATTCAGACATATCTGTAGATTAGTTTATCATCTCCATGAGATGAATGGCATTAAAAAAGACATGGGGAGTCTTGGAGATAATCAGTATCTCAGTGTTACTTTTAAATGTTCTTCTCTGACGTTCAATTACAGTAAAATAGGAAATATTCAGTAAGATTGTGGAAAGCACTGCAGATGCCTTTCAGAGAGATTTTAAAATATCTGAGTAGCTTCATAGAAAAATCACAAGAGTAATGGAAGTGTTTGAAAGCATACTTTATCATAAGGCATGAATACCACAGAGAACTTACAAGGACTCAACTAATACCTATTAGCAACAGTAAAGTACTATAGGATGAAGCTTTTGGTTAGTAAATAAAGGTACAGAAAGGCTGGTTCTTGATGCCACTGGTTCCTGGCACTAGATAGAGGCAGACAAGAAATGGAATGGATGTACATGTGTTTATCTGAATGTGCTTGAAATTAGGCAAAAATGGCCAAAACTGGATTATATTGAGTGTGATCATGCAGCACTTACAGGATGGCCAGGGTATCAGACCCAGCCAGCATGGGTTTAGGAGGGGTAGGTTGTGTTTGACCAAACTGGTCTCCTTTTATGACCAGGTGACCCACCTGGTTGAAGCAGGAAAGGCTATGGATGTTGTCTATTTGGATTTCAGCAAGGCCTTTGACACTGTCTCCCATAGCAAACTCCTGGCAAAGCTGGCAGCCCAGGGCTTGGACAGGAGCACTCTTTGCTGGGCTCAGAACTGGCTGGATGGCCAGACCCAGAGAGTGGTGGTGAACTGTGCTGCATCCAGCTGGGGCTCTGTTCTGGTCAATGATTTTACTGCCAACATGGATGAGGGGATTGAATCTTTCATAAGTAAATTTGCAGATGACACTAAGCTGGGATTGTGTGTCAATCTATTGGAAGAGAGAAGGGCTCTGCAGAGAGACCTGGAATGGTTGGATGGATGGGCAGAGTCCAGTAAGATGAAGTTTAATAAGTCCAAGTGCTGAGTGCTGCATCATGGCCACAACAACCCCCTGCACCATTATAGGCTGNGAGCTGGGGGTGTTCAGCCTGGAGAAAAGGAGACTCAGGGGTGACCTTATCACTCTCTACAGCTCCCTGAAAGGAGGTTGTAGTCAGGTGGGGGTTGGTCTCTTTCTCCAGGCAGCAACTGACAGAACAAGAGGACACAATCTTAAGCTAGGCCAAGGGAAATATAGGTTGGATATTAGGAAGAAGTTTTTATGGAAAGAGTGATAAAGGACTGGAATGGTCTGCCCAGGGAGGTGGTGGAGTCACCATCCCTGGATGTGTTTAAAAAAAGATTGGATGGGAAACTCGATGCTATGGTTTAGTTGAGGTGTTAGGGCATGGGTTGGACTCAATGATTTTGAAGGTCTCTTTCAACCTAGATTTTGATTCTGTGAAAAACAAAAAGTGAGACATAAGAAGTGAAATATGTTTGGGGAAAGAGTGGGAGTGTAGATGTTAGAGTGAGCAGTATCTCATCTTGAGTAACGTGATTTGAAGTGTCAGTGTTAAATTAATTGGTGGTAATGAGTAAAATGCTTCGGAAAAAACAAGGAGAGAGCACCCAAAGATCTTTGAAAAATATTTGAAATTTATATTTTTAATACTAGATATAGAAGTCAGTCTTGAAAATCTTTGCCTTTAGCATTTGAAGTATCAAATTTAAAGTTTCTCAGTACTCTCTCACATACAGTCAATTGCATAAATTTAAAATGTACGATGAATCTTGTTTTTTAAGAGAGAAGAAGTGAGATCTATCCATAATACATTGAGGTCTGTTTCCTTATCTTGCCACTGATGAAATGATGAGTGTGCTGGCTATAAAGATTTTTTTCTTGCAGGTAATTTATTTCTATGTGAATAGAACATTTTTCACCATAATTCGTAACCCAATATCATCTCCAGACCTTTTGTAATTGGTGTAGCTATTATCAAGAAGTTTTTATTTTACAATCATTTCTTTCTATATTTTTGATCTCTTGATCACAGCTTTGTTTGTAGCTTCTACAGCTGTTTGAATGTTCACATATAGTAGTAGGTTGGAGTATTTTTAATTGTTAGAAGCAATAAAAGTTGCTCCTCACTAAAAAATAATCTATTTTGAACCTCACTGGAGCACGGCACTTTATTTTCTGGAATCACATTGTCCTTTGCGGAAAACACTAATAGGAGGTGCTAGAAAATGGTGTTGGGAACAGGGAACAAGGCTTGTCAGTCTGAAAGGATGCCACTCTGGGGAAACACCATGCCAGAACACCATCATCTGCCTTCTGTCTGCAGCTCGAGGTCTTGAAAGGCAGTGAGAGCTCCAAGGCAGGTCAGCTGCCTCAGTGCTGGCACTTTCTGCTTTGCAAAATGTGTTCAGTAGTTACTGAAGACCTCAAGAGCTGGGAATGTCACTGTATGCCTTGCTAAAATTTTGCCATACATCCCATTTAAATAATTCCAGATTTTTGGTTTTATTATGTCTTTCTCTAGAAGATAGCAGTACCCTCTTGTCTCCCATATTTTCAAGCTATACTTATGTCCTGTAACCAGGATACTCCCCAGTCATCTCCTTGGTATGCCAGACAGGTTGAACAGGCAAAGTTCTTGCCATATGGTGTTTTCTCTACTCCTTTTGTATATATGTGTATATTTTACATCTCTCTATGCTCTTTTTTTTAAAGTCTCTTTAAATAAATATCACTCAGCATCACCATTGTTGGTAATGTTCACATATAGTTCACACATAGTTCCAAGCAAATTTGCTTATTTCTAACAAGCAAATTCACATGATAGTTGTACTTACTTCTTAATCCCTAAGGGTCATGCAGTCCTTTTAGCCACAGCATTGTCCTGGAAACTCCAGTAAAATTACTTGTCCACTGTATCCCTTCAATGTTTTTCAGAGTTGCTGCTGTCCAGAGAGCACCCATTCTGGTTTATAACCTCCATAATTTATTCCCTTTTGCACTGAATGCCTTGGTTTTCTAAGCATGGAAGAATACTGTGGCTGCTTTGTACTTACTGTTAATTGTGTTTCTTTAAAAACCAGACTTTTTCATTTGCAGTTATACCAGGAGTGAATTTACATTTACTTCCAAATGCAAGTATTACCAAGCTGAACAGGTCAAAAACCTCCTCTTGTAATTTCTTTTTCCATGTCCTTCCTTTGGCACTATTACCTGGGAAAGACCCAAAACTTCAGAGTTTTTCTTGTATCTTGCAGTTGCGTGCCTGCCTGGCAGCACGAATATCAATACAGTTCTGAAAGGGAAGACATCAGAAAGGAAGTTTCCTTTGTCAAAGTGACCCTGAAACATAGTCTCAAAGAGATATACTTTAAAGTCTCTTCTTGAGTTCAGGGAAGCTTCTAACAGCCTGCTGGAAGAGCTGTTAACAAGGGCTGTCAGACTTCTTCCACCTGAGTGTTATTGTAAGATCTAACCTGTATCTGTTGGGAATTAAGAAGAGAAGTGGGTTATACACCACATAAGAAATGAAAAATTAAATGTGCAAAATCAATAACAAAAAGTTGGTGATTCAAACACAAAAAACTGTTTAGAACCGTCTTCAAGGTACATACTCAGTTTTGAATACAAAATTATTCAAAATATCTTCAGAATATTTACAGATTTTAGTCAAATGCATTAAATTGTTTCACAGCAGCAGATGATCACTTTCAGATAACCCTCCTCAGAATTTATTTTAATTTATGATTATGTTTTTGCATTTTCTTTTAGCTGAATGGTTTCAATAAAATTTATGAGACACTGGATGAGTCACTTATGTTGATTTTATTCTATTGTCAGTCTCGACGAATAGTGAGACACAAGATGTAAAACTCAATGCCATTCCATCAGAAGGCAACCTATTTCCTGGTTACAATATCTTATAAAGGTTTTTCAGCCTATTAGCATTTGCCACACAATGCTGCTATTACTTCTAACACCAATCACCTATATTTTTTCCCCACGTGGTCCTGCTGCAATGCATCTTTCACAGTTCTAATTCTCTAAAATATCTAGTCTTTTTGTGAGGCCGTATTTTGAAACTCGTTGAAACTTGTTTCTAGTTCAATCTCTCTCTCAACAGCATCATCTCTATTCCATGGCTTTCCTATGTCAGCACACCTTATCTCAGTATTTGCATACAGATGTACAAGACTGTGTGAGCTTTCTGTCAGGTTTTGAGAATGCTTTACAAATCTGTTTCTCACATCATTTATTTTAGAACGTAATGGAGTCCAAGAGCTCTTGATACTGGTCACTTAGGACCATCATCTGACCATTTCTCTCTGTATTTGATTCAGATGCATTTGGTGTTCATTGTAGGTTCACAGTCTTTGCAAGATAAATCCAAATTGCCAACCACAAACATTTTTTTTTAAATACTAATGATGTGTTAGAAGAAATAATCTTTAGATATGCCATGAAGCATAAAATAGTGGTATTAACAGGAGCACTTGATGAAAAAGTCTGACACATTATATGTTATGTTAGGCACAACACTATAATATTTTGTAAATAGTAAACTTGTCCACTAGTGACTGCTTTCTTCAAACTGTATACTGGAAAAAAAGCCATCAAGACTGAAGAGTCCAAAGAATTATCTGCAAAAGTTTGGACTTGAGGTCATGTGTTGGATCACAAATACTGAAATTTTAGCTCTTCAAAATTGCTCTTGCACTTCTATGTTTGCTATGACAGGAAAGACAGATTACAGCGTTAAAATTAATTCCCAAAGCAAATAGTAATGTAAGATGGCATATCTAAGATAATGCTGACTCATTTTCAAATGTCTTTATTTATAAAAGGGTTTTTGTGTTATGCCATCAGCACAGATTTTATCTGTGCTATGACCTAGAGCTACTCTGTAGCTACTCTCTTATAAGAAGAAAAAGGTGATTTATAAAACTGTGATGAAAAATGCCTGGTTAGTTTAATTTTGCGTATTGAATATTTTGTAGTAATTTTCTCCACTAGAAGATTTTTTCCATATTGTTGGCACTGTAGTAGAAATGGTAATTTTTTTTTTTTTTTTTTACTAAAGGAAGGCAAATAACCCCCAAAGAATGTTACAGAACAAACATTGTACACTGTACATTTAAAAGGTGATTTATTGTAATATTTTGAGAAAGGGAAATACTAAATGGCTAAATTTGTGTTACTATAATGATTCATTTGACAAATGCATTAGCAGACCACAGAATGTGATATGCAGCAGTTCTAGGTCGCTACAAATAGCATCATCCTTCACATAGCCTTTTAAAAAATTCTTACACATGCTAAACTGTGTTCTCATATCTCCATCAGTTTGAAAGCACAGAGATTTCAAAGAAGGTAATGATGCTATTTAATTTCTAGTATTGGTTACTGTGAGTAACACTTTGTCTCTTCTCTTGTCATTTCAGCTGTACATCTGGGGGTAATTTTATCAATTTTTTTTACAAATAAATTGAACATGAAAAGTACCTTACATGCCTCTCTATTTAAATTAGATCAATTAAGAAAAGTTGAGCACTTTGGGGAAAAGGTCAAGGAAGAAGGACAAAGGCAGGCATGATAGAAAGTATGTGTAAAAGTTAATGGATTAAAGCATAATTTTTAGATCCACTAGCATATCACCAGAGATATTAGAATATGTGCTGATTACTTTACTTTTACTGGGTAGAACAATGTCTGCAGGTGATTGTACGCTTTTCTTTTTCTTAGGTAATGGCTTACTTGTCCTTCAATTGTGGTACCAGACATTGAAAAATCAGAACATTAATATTGTGTGAGTACTTAACAGTACAGTTTGAATTGCCAACCTTGCTTGTTCAACAGTTTTGGTCATCTGTAACCCCAAAATAAACCTAAATAATTGGAAACATTAAGATATTATAATAATAATAATAATAATAGTAGTAGTAGTAGTAGTAGTTATTCTATTATTCTATTATTTTATCCAGAAGTTGGAAATCAATTAGGAAGTATTGCTCTTTGACCAGAGATGAAAACTTTCGATCATAATAGGGAAAAATGAATAAAATTTCAGTGCATATTCACTGTGTGAGTTTTAAGCAAAGACATGGTATGTTTGAACTCTCTTCAGTGCTGAAAAACAGGAGTAGTAAGCACAGAACCCTAACACTACTACATACTTTCACATACTTTCAAGTCAGAGCTATTATTCAAAACTAGGTAGGATTCCTATTTTGAAAGGATTATCTTTTTCAGATATAATTTACTTCAGTTTTCATTATACCTGTTTGTGAGAAGCTCCTAAACAGGGAAAGCCCCTGTGCTGGAGGCCGTGTCAGGTCCATGTTAGAAATGCAGTAAATACAGATTAGCTGTGCAGGACCTGCAGGCAGTTGTTTAACCGAGTCTGGGGGGACTCTCTCTGTTCCATTGCATGGAAAAACACAGAGTTGCTGCAAGATGTGACAGCACGACTTTGCAATCAGCACCTTTTGAGTGAGGTTATTTTGATTGCTTGGCTTATCACCATAGTGAAATAGCATCTGTGAGAGAATACACTCCTATGTTATGTTCAATGGAATAATTGTCAACTAAAACATTTTTAATATTTGACATTAGTTGATTAAAGTGGACTTCCTAATGCAACTTGGATAACTAAAAAGAAATGTCTTTTTTTGTGGCTGATATGCCTAAGCTGTATTTATTTACATACTGAAATATATATTTTGACACCAAAATATGAAACTTGGAACAAGATCCCTAAAATTAAGTTTTCTAGGCTTCATTCCTGCAAGTTGGTGACTGCCTCTTGTGATTTTGGTGTAGGTTTCATTCTGTATTTAAATATTTGCAGACATGTCAGTAGATCAGGTTTTTGGTTTTCATGTATCTGTTTGGGTTTGGGTTTTTTGATTTGTTTGGGTTTTTTTTCTTCTTGATATTCAACTATAAAAAGCAAATCAGAATGTTTTGCATGTATGAAATCAAACTATTCTCTTCTGGTTATATTTATAGACCTGTTATTGCATAGAAGTGATCTTAAAGGGTTCTGCATTCAGTCATTAAACTGCTTAGTCATAATTTTAATAATATAATTCTCATACTTCATATACAGACATTACTGCATTGTTGTATTTCAGAGGTAAAATACTTACATTACAAAGGTAAAACACACTCTCATGGAGCTTATCTTTCACATCATTGTAGGAATTCATCATCAGATGCATTTCAGTGAACTTTTTGGTTGTTTTTTGGGGGAGACTGTCAGATCTGGTTGCCTGGGCGAGGTGAGCCTGCAGCAGCTCCCCATGCCCGTGAGAACCTGCAGTGATGCTCAGCAGCTCCCAGTGCATGCACAGCTCTGTGTGTGGCTGGCCACCTACAGCAGCAGAGTCACCAACAGAAGCAGCCCCAAGGGCCTCAGGCTGTCTGGCTGGTCGGGATGGATCCCTTAGTGGAAGCACATGTGCATGCATGCCTGGACCTCTCCCTGCCCTAGCTGCCCTTAGGCACCCACCCTGCCCAGGACCTGGCCCTGGATGCCCAGCTGTTGGCAGCAGCACCAGTACCTGCTCCCAAGCCTCTTGCTGTACTTGCTGGCTTTTTTGTGGCTGCTGGAAATCCCATACTGGCGTTCACACCCACACCAACATATCTAATCAGCTTCCATAGCTGCTGACACCCTGGATACATGGATCCCTGCAGCCTGTGGTCCCTTGTCCAGTTGCCACCACTCAAACCTCTGACACATGCTGCTGCCTCTGGCTGCTGTCACCGCAGGGACCTGGGCTCATGGTCCCATCCCAGCAGTGGGCACCTGTGCGTGTATCCACGCAGATGCACACAGAATAGGGGCCAGAAGTCACAACCAGACCCTTTTGTCCCATTGCCTGTCCATTTTCCTGTCTATTTTCTTCCTTGATCTACCTTGATTTAATCTAAGTGCAGTCATGAGATCAAGATTCTGCATAGCTCTGGGAAAATATGATTTCTTATCTCAGGTGTAGTGGTTTTGGCACAAGGATTTCCAGAGGCTGTTCTGATGGTATATGTCCTCGTGTCCCTCCTTGTTGACTTAGTGTTAAGAGAGATTTCTGTCCATGCTGTGTGCCTCTGAGGCTCTACTGCATTGATAGATAACTCATGGATGAAAAGTATCAATTGACAATTAGGAGGGAAGAAACTAAGGTTTCAAAAAATTAGTTTTATTCTTTTTTTTTCTCCCCAAAAATCTGAAGACTACAGAAACAATGCTTTTGTTGTAAGTCATGAAACCAATAGAATGAAACCATTACTTGTCTGCTAAAATCTCCAGAGTACAGCTAAGCCTACCTCATGAGTATGTATCCTTGAAAAGAAGTCTTTAAAACACAGAGGATCTTTGAAATGGTGATGGCAGCTCAAACCTAGAAAAAATGCCAATGGATCTCACCAACATCTGTTCTGAAATGTGTAAGCTCAAAGCCAAAAGGCACAAATAATGTATTGTTCCAAAGTCCACCAGCAAGTTTTAGTAAACATTGAGTTGATTTTCCTTTTTTCTCCTTTTTGCAGCTGCTAGTCTGATTCAAACTGTTTATTCATAGGATGAAAGAGATGTTTTTAAGTATTCTCAACAGTTCCAAGTGATTGATGTAAATTTAAAAAATGCTACTCTGATTTCAAGAGAGTTGCTAGGAAACATGCATTTTGAAGATGAAATCTCCCACAGAGCTTGTCTTTGGCTGTATAATAAGAAGTATGCTATAGGGTGTCCTGAGTTGCAGATTATATGGATAAACTGTTACATTTTTATTTATATAAATACATCTGCTGTGAACTTATTGAATATACATGATTCATTCTAGTATATCCATTTACTGATGAATAACAAGGTATTACTAAGTTCAAGAAAATGTGAAAATCAAATGAAAATGCCAAGAGCATGATAAAGATTTTTATACAGTCTTCGTTTCATTTTTTCTGAAACATAAAATGATGTTTTTCTTAGAAATGGATCTCTTTAAGGTTTAATTTCAATATGATGTTCTGATTAGTATTTTTTTCTTTTATAAACTTTAACAAAATTTAAAGCTCGAAAAAAAGAACATCAATTATACACTTAATTTTTCTTAAGAAGTTAATGTGTTTTGTCCCTTAAAAGTTATTGACCAAAGTAACCTAAAAATATGTGTTATCATGAGGGAATACCCAGTACTAGTAATGGATATTTATTTGTATTAGTGGCTGATGTTTTTTCATGCTGATTTTAGAGACTTGGGTATGCTTGGTTACCTTGGAGTCAAATTTAAAATGCTTAGTCTTTAAGACACAGGTGGAAGCTATTTGTATGTATGGGAACAGAGTAGTATGCTGTTCTGCAGGATGCTCGGGACTTGCAAGAAGGTTTATTGATTTTTGTTGCTGAAATATTTTACCAGGCAGTCTTTAAGCAGCAAAGCCCTTACAGCAAGCTTTCAGAAAAGTGAGTAATGCTTGTGAATTATGACAGTAGTAAGTGATCTTTTTCTTATTTATTACCTTAGAAGAAAGAGCAACTAGTTGCTGATAGAGCAAATAGTGTGGATAGGGACTGTCTGTCTGACTCTCTGTTGCTGATGTGAGAATTGAAGACAGTGTGTAAGTACCACTAAGCAACACTTCATGATCTGAAAGTATTTCAAAACTATGTTTTTGCACCTGCCTAAAGAAAAGTAACTAAACTGTATTAATGATTAATAGTAAAGATGAGTTGCTGAGCTTAACACAAATTAGAAGATGCCTAATGTTCCTGAAAATATATGTTTGTAATAGTAGTACAGCTGACCCTTTGTTACAGAGCTGTTGGTTAGCTGAGCTGTGACCACTCTAAGGCCCTTGTAGGGAAGAAAATTAATGTTGATTCATAATGTAGATACAAGTAGATACAAGTAAGAAAAATAAGATATATTATTAGTTGGGTGAAGTATGAGGACAAAATAACAAAAAGACAAAACAGAGAGAAATTATGATGAAAATGGGAAGGATGATGCAGCCTGTGTTGGTGCATTCTTCCTCAAGTGCAGAACCTGCATTTGCCTTCATTGAATTTCAGACATTTCTTCTCCTTCCATCTCTCCAACCTGCTGAGTCCCTTCTAAAGGGCTCTGGGGTGTCAGCCCTCCTGTCAAGTTTGTGTTGTCAGTGAACTTACTGAGGATGCATCTTCATCCAAATCATTGATGAATGCATTAAACCATACTGGGCCCAGTACTAGTGACAGGACTCCAGCTAAACCCTGTGCTACTTATTGTGATACTATGGGATCTGCTGTTCAGCCAGTTCTCAATCCACCTTGCTGTCCACTGATCCAGCCTGCATTTCTGGAGTTTTCCTATGAGGATGTCGTGCAAGACAGTATTGAAAACCTTGCTGAAGTTGAGCTAGAAAATACCCACTGCTCTGTCCTCATTCATCCAGGTAGTTGTTTTATTGTAGAAGGCAATAGATTGGTCAAGAATGATTTCCCTTTAAGGAATCTTCATTGCCTACTCCTGATTGCTTTCTTATCATCTATGTGGATAGAGATGGCCTCCAAAATGAGGCACTACATCAGCTTTCTGAGGATTGAGGTGAGGCTGACTTTTTTGAAGACCAGGGTGGCTTTTGCTTTCTTCCAGTCCTTTTCTGATCACCACAACCTTTCAAAGATAATTCCTAGCAACCTTTTTAGGGTGTCCATCAGCTCTCTTTGAGCATCCTCATGTAACCAGTGTTCCCACTCCATTTAGCAATGGATCCACATTATATCCTTTGTTTTCCTTTTGTTATTAGTGCAGTTGAAGAATCCCTTCTTGTCTTCCTTGTCATCTTTGTCCAGATTTAATTCCAGATGGTATTAAATTCCAGATCACCTCTGAGATACTGACTGGTTCTTTGTATTTCCAATTCAATGTTTATTAAGCAAAATCACCAAGCTGGTTGAGTTATCCAGTAGTGATAGAATCACTTGCTAATTTAGCCGGTTAAAATATATTAATAAACTGACTCTGGATTTGTTGTGGTTTTTTTTTTGTTGTTGTTGGCTTTTTTATTTTTATTTTTGGTTATTTGGCACCTGTAAGCAGTTAAGAAACATTGAGTTATTGGAGGGGAAGAACTAGACTGCATGCTGCTCCAACTTTGTGCTTTTTTGTTATGTCATTGCATATTGACCTTGAAATTGTAAATTCTGTTCAAGAAGAGTATCTTACTTATGAGCTATCAAATTGATGTGCTTTTTAGTTGGATTTCATTCATGTGAAAGGGAGAGTGTAGCTATATTCTTTATATAGGATGAAGTGGAAAATATTAGAAGCACGACTTTGGTGATGGGCTGTTTGGGCCAGTGGGCAGTATTGTGAGCAGTGGATTTGAGAGTCCATTTCCACTTGAACAAATCTGTCAGAAAGAAAGATTGTAATTATAGAAGTCATAAGGAAATGAAGTATTTCTACAAGCCTTTATGAAGGGAGCTAAAGTCACTTTTGGACTTACAGGTGAGAGCCAGCTAACACCTAAAATCTTCTGCAGATGCAGCAGTGCTGTAAGAGCAGGGCTGGCTTGGAACTTTGCTTACAGCAATCCCAGTCCACTGTAATGAGACAAATCTGTGCAGTGGCAAGGAACTTGACCGTCATCGCTTTTGCAGTCACAGAGAAAGCTATAAATGCTAGTGGCTAAAATATTGGCTTCAGAAGTAAATTGGATTGTGTGTGGGTGATGGTTGAGAAGCCAGACTTATGAACAAGATTCTCTTCCCTTTGTAATGTCACGTTTTTGCCCAGATTGTCAGAACTTGCTCATTGATCACAAAATTAATTCGCAAAGGCCAAAATAACAGAAAAGGACAAAAAGTGGTACAATAAATAATATGCAATGTACATAATTGTTTTTAAATTAAAACATTTTATGGTATTTCTACATACTGAGCAACTAATAAGATTTGTGAGGAGTTACTTATCATAGAAGAAAATGTCAACTCTGTTAAGAAAATAAAGATGAGGAGCAATTACATCCTTACAAAAATCACTGAAAGAGTCTGAAGTAAAAACAAATACAAATACAAAACACTGATTAGGCTGAAGTATTGTGTGACTCCTAAAAGACTTTGATTAAAACTTGCCACTGTGTTAATTTGCGAGTGAATTATTGCAATTATATATATTCATTTTTTGAAAAAGGGTAGAGAGCCACATATTTCTTCTAGATTGTTGTATCTATTTACAGTCTAATCTGGATGGAATCTCTACCAATTCTAAAACTTGGATGTCTGTAATTATCATAAAATACAGGAAATGAGGATCATAACAGGCATCTTGATTACCTCTTCTAGCTAAGTGTATCATGCCAGAGCTCCTAAACAATTTCTTCTGCCCCCTCTCTTCCCCTTCAGCACTTGGGGTTCCTGACTGGAGGCCACAGGGGATGTGGGGGGCTGATGCAGTAATCATGCTGCTCCCACACTGAAAGCCTTGGCAAGCGAGGTGCAGGAGAGCTCTTCCATGGTAAATGTTGAGATTTACTGACAGAGGCAATTGGTAATTCTCCTACACCTTTATCTACCTATATCTGCTTCACTTTCCCTCTCTGCCTTCTTTTCTACCGGCCCTTTTGTGTTTGTTTATTGCTTCCATTGTCCCACAGATCCCTCATGTCCCACATGGCATTCCTTCCCTCTGCAGTGTTGAGATCTTTTCTTTGTCTCCTCTTCACCACTTCAACATCCCCTGCTGTTGCTCTGCTGTCCTTTCCCTATCCCTATCCCTATCCCTTCTTGATTTCAAATCTGGTAGATTGTGTACCTTGTTTGTACTGCCTTTGATCTTGAAAATCTTTATTCAACTGGCTTCAATTACCTGCTGTCTGTAATTTCTTTTTGTGTCTACCCTATAAATGCTTTATATCCTTGAAAAACAATGATGTCATCTGCATGTTTGGATTTAGCAGGGAAGTGATGGAAAACACTGTCTGCTTCCATAGCTGTAAAATAGGTGTCTTTTTTTTTTCTTTAATAAATGCCTTTAATAAAAAGGGCACTGAAGATCTGAAAAAAGCCACACAGGATATGGCAGAAAATGTAGACATTTTCCTAAAGTGCATTTTCAGAGATTAAAGAATCCTTACAATTGCATGCTATAGAGAGGCAGGTTTACCCTTGTGTCCTGGGAACACGTCTCATCCTAATGAAGCATCACGAGACACTGCAAGCCTCCAGAAACACTCTGGCAGGTCCCTGTGTTCAAAATTGAATGTGCTTCTCATTCAGCAGCCAATGCCCCAGTTTCTTCCTCCTCCTATGGGGATTGCACTCCAGACAGCTCACCAGAACTTGGTTTTTTTTAATCTAGCAAAGGCTCTGTGGTGGTGACTGGCTCTTTCGGGAAACTGTACAGTTGAAAGGGACCTAAGAGTGTTAATGAGCATTAGTTAGAAATTAAACATAGCATGGTTGCAGTTAAATGCCTTCTCATTTTAATACATATTTTTAAAATTTCTTACTTGTTTGCTAAAGTTGTGGTGCTTTGGAATAAGAAAGATAGTGTACTGTATAATGAAGGAAGTATGTTGAGGTATGTAGTCACTCTGCTTTTTCAGAGGAGAAAAGTGACTCGGTTGTTCATTTGTTCAGGAAGGTTTTTTAATTAGGCAGCAATATCCCTCTCACTCTACATAGAGAAAAGGTTGAGAGCTGTAGAGCAAAAGTAGATTGTGCTGCCTGAGCACTGCAGCCCACAGTGCTGCCTCTGGCACCAGTGCTGCTACCTCAGATACTCTGGGGCGGCTCCTTGGGCAGCTGGGTGGTAACACTGTGTACAGCTCTACCACCTGACACACACAGCAATAACCTGTGTGCTGTCTCATCTCATAGCAGCCCCTTCTGCCAGAATTCAGCAGAGCGATGCGAAACAGCTTCTCACCCACAAGCTGAGATGAATCAGGAGGGAAGGCTGTGCTATATATACAGAACACACTCAGCCGAAACAAATGAGAGTAGGGAAAGGATTTAAATCCTGGCAGGGTGGATATTTTTGTCTCTGAATAAAATGAAGTATTTATAGTATTTACTGACACAATTCTTATTTACTGCAATTGGAGCCATTGTTCAAACCATTTTTTTTTTCTGAGCCAGCAGAAAGGGATTTTTGGAGAACTAGAGGACATTGTATTTTTCCAAAATCGAACCTAAATTCTGCTGAAGAGAGGGAGGAGGGATCTTCCATCTTTGACTATAATGTCAGAGAACACAGTGCTCTTAACAGTCTCTTCTATCAATACACTTGAACATAGTTATTATCATCATCAGCTACTGTGTAATTATCATGGTTCCCTAAAGAGTTCCTGTTTCTTTGCTATTTAATTATGTGCATTATTTCAGCATAACTATGCAATTTACTCATGTCATTTGGAAACTAATGTTTCAGGCAAGGCAGTGTCATATCATAAAGATGTCATAGTCTGGGCATGGCTGCTGGGAAAGTATACAAAGTCATTTCTTGATCAAACATACCACTGTCTTCTGGATGAATCATACAGACACAGTAGTTCATAATTTGGTCAAGGTAGATGCCTGAAATAGTTGTGGATGTCCTTTGGGTGACATAATCTGAAGTAACTTTAGTGCCAACAGAAGTTGAAAATTAAAGAGGTTTAGTAAATCTTTCTCCTTGGATCCAGTTACAGTAAGCATATGTGCTTGTTGCCAATCTAAGAGCCTTTTTCTAGGGAATATTTCTAAATAAATCTCCGTGCTGGGGAATCAGTGTTTAACTCTTGTCTGTGTTTTGCTGAGCACAGTTTTCATGTAACAGCCATAATTGTAGGGTCATGTAGCTTTTAACTTTTTAGTAAGGATTTATTCTGCTTTAAAAAGGGAGAAAATGAGACATGCAACAGCTCCTATGATTTCTGAGCCAGAAGATTTTCTTGTGATATTTCTTGTAATTTTCCTGCATTATGAGTTTATCGAAACAATCTTGAAACTCTGTTCTAAGAAAAGTTCACTGTTTGAGGCATGTTCAAATGAACAACTCAGCAATATTCTGAGAAGGAGGAGACAAGTGAAAGGCCCCAATGGCCAAGACATTCCTAGCCACCTCACGGGGAGACGTGAGACACATGCACTGCAGCAGGCATGTCTGGCAGCAGCTCAGATGAGAGGCTCTCTGTAATAAGGGCAGGATTTGTCCTGACCATACTTAGGGAGTCAAGTGTTTTTGTACCTGTGCTTAGGAATTTCAAATGGCCCCTGTCTTGGTATTGGAGGTGGGAAATGGGATAGTTTCAAAACAAGATTTAAAATATCTGGATTTTGGAAATGAACGATTTAGTAAAAATTTGGACGTGGAAAGGACAAGTATCATGGTAAAAGGTGGATGTCACTGTTGAGTCATCAATTCCTGGCATGGGAGGCTGGAAAGCAGGAGCATTGAGACTACAGCTTGCAAAAAATGACAATGCAATATTAGAATAATAGAATCATTTACATTGGAAAAGACCTCTTGAGATCATTGAGTCCAGCTGATAACCCAGAACTGTTCAAGTCTACCATTTAATAATGTCCCTCATCTACAAGTCTTCTTTTTTTAGCATGCACCATGTCCTGGGATGTGTATTACTGAAGGGTGTTTAATTATGTATAAGCATGTTTTATAATGAAATAGTAACAAAATGAATATACTGAGGGGACTGGATGATATCAGCATGTGCCTGAGATACAGTATTCTGTCAGTGATAAGCTGGAAGCCTTGCTTTGTGTGAAGTTCTTAATGAGTGCTAGAGTAAAACCAATCAAGAAGCAAGAACAAGGTGTGGTGGCTGTAAAGGATGTATTTATATATTCATGACAAGAAATCCATCAAAAAAAACTAGAGAATTGCACACTGCAAACATGATGACACATTTCCCTAAAGAGATAGATAATAGTCCCCAGCAAGAAGAAAAAAGCTAGCAAAATATTCTGATTGGAAATAGTAACAAATCTTACAGAAGTGTCTAAAAATAATTTGTAAAATCTTAGAATATTCAAAAGGATCTACGTGCTTTTTTAGTTTGGTTTTAGTATTTATACAGGCAGAGTTTCTCCCATATGGAAAAGAGAAACCTTTGAAAACAGCATTGCAATAATGATTATATTCAGTATTTAAAAGGAAACTCATGAAAAATATAACCACCTTTGTGAAGGACCATAAATTCTATATTAAAAGTTTAAAATAGTGATATACTAGATAAAATGGATCTGAAAGAGATGCATGTACTTTAGTTTCACTGTAGTCTTCTTTTTACAGACTTTGAATGAATTGAAATGTAGTATTTACTGAAATGGAGGATAGAATCCCAGACATCTGAGTACTCTGAAACAGAGTGCTCTCTGAATAATAGATGTAATTAATTTGATCCAGAAATTCTGATGATGCATTTATTATTCAAAAAATTCTCTTCTATATTAACTCTTAAGAATTCAGTTTCGTCATGTCATCTGCCAAGCCAAATGTGATATGAGATAAAGCCTTATGTCAGAGTTATTGACTCTCTCTTCTTTCTCTGTAACAGGCATTTTTAGTTCTCTGAATGATGCTATTGAAGTGCACAATTCCTTTTGAGATAATGGCTGAACAGAAGATAACCATTTGGTTTTTCATCTATCATCTTATTACACCCTGTTTTGTCTACTCCCTGGCAGTAGGTAAGACGATCACCTGTGTTAATTCCTTAAAGTAACTGTTGTTAGCTTTATGTTGTTCAAGGGTAATTAGAATTTTTGTATGGCTTTAATTTATTTGTGCTGATACAACAAATTAATGAATGTGAACAATGAAACTGGCAGGAAGCATATTTATTAGAATGGCTGCCATAATAAAAAGTTTGAAAAAAGACAGATCTGAACTTTAAATTTGGCATTGTCTGATTTGATTTTCAGAATGATATCTTTTTTTATTGTCTATTGTTCACAGATGATCAACATGTTTAGAATAATGAAAAAACAAAATTCTGTATTATTTGCACCATCTAAAATTCATAATTTTTCAGAAGCCCAGTGTAGTGGTAGTTTTTCATACTACAGTGGGATAATTCTGCATATTCTGACTTCGATTTTTTATTAAAAATTATAATTTTTTTTTCATAAATAGAGGTGGGGCCATAAATAATAAAACATTCTGGAGTCATATTTCTAGCATCTGCATTTAGAGAATTGTTTGCAATTGAAATTTTAGTTCCATTTAAAGAGATAGAGGTAGTTCTGTGAAAAGGGAAAATTCCAACTGTTCCAAACAACTTTGAGATTTCTAAAGCTTGTTTCAGATTTCCATGCCAATTTAAATGAATGCTAGATTTTAGTTGCTAGGATTAATTTTTCTGTTAGCGTAAACACAGCATGCACAAAATTTCCACCAATATTTGAAAAGTGCAAACATTGTGTACTAATATTTTGGTTAATTTCAAGGTAGGCTTTAGATCCTTCCCTACTTTGAGGGTCACAGACTTGCTTAATCTGGGATACAGTTTCAGGCATTCCCTCAATTTCAGTACCATGAGACCATATTCCTTATTACTGAGTCAAAAATTCTGATTTATACTGTGATGTAAGCACATTGCCTTTAAGAAATTAGTCCAGAGCTTACAGGAACGATTTCTGGCTTAGCAGGAGCATTACTGTATTCTATGGTTTTGAATGGTGTTCTTTAGTCCATGTCTGAGTTTGATGGAGGATTTACTGATGCCTAATAAAAATCCATACCTTCACAATATATTTGCTGTGTGTTTCAAGAGTTTTTTTCTTTGTTAAGATATGAGGCTTGCTGATAGCACAAAAACTAAAACTTTAAACTCACCACTTTAATTCAATACTGGGCTTTTCCTGAAAGAATAAAAATAATAATAAAAAAAAAAAAGACTGTGAAGTGCTATCGGTAATGTTACACACATGATTATGCTCTGGACCTGCTGACATCAAACAAAACAATCAGCTGCAGTAGCCAACAAGTGCTGGGAACTGATGAAAGAGGTGAGTCAATCAAGGAGAACAAATGTTCAGGTAATTTCTTGACAGGCAGGATCGAATGATTAATGTTATTTTGTATTCTGCACATCACATTTGTGCCCATTAGCCAAAAAAACCTTGGCACTAGAATGCAACTGCTGGCAAGTTCCTGAGAATGGCATTGGAAGGTCGTGTGCTGTGAGGGTAACAACTAAGTGACACAGGAAGAGCAGAGTGGGCTATCATGACACTGTGTGCAGCATGAGTACACACTGGCACTGTCCTAGCAAGACTCCTCTGATCTCTCACTGGACTGTTGTTCTTGGCACTCTTAGATTCCCACAAACAAGATAGGAACCATTGGTGTGAAGGATTGTGAATCCAGGGCAGGTTCTAATAGTGCTGATACCATGCAAAGAAATTTCCTAACTTATCTCCTGGTATGGAATAAATACTTGCTTGCATTTTTCATCAAAAGCCGAAGTTAAAACTTGTGACCATCTCTAAAGGTATGGCACCACCCTCCAATGTGGAAGATTCCTAGTTTTATATAATCAGAGGGTGTTTATTACTGCCAGTGTATTACTGCAAGGCTGAGTAGTGCACACACTCTCTGCTCCTGGACCTGCTCTATTTCACATAAATCATTAAATAACCTCGAGTGGAGAGAAAATCTGCTTCTACCATCTGGGGTTTATGGCACCCATGTAGGTTATATGAATCTGGTGTTGCAGTCTTTGCTTAGCCCCAGCACTTGAATCTTGCTGGAAAGTTTCTCATTTCAAATGAGTTTGAGATCTAGCTGCTAGCTGTTAGTCTTAATTGTCTTGAATGTATTTCTTGGCAATGAAAATGTCATTGTATCCAGAAAATATGCATCTGCAGTAGCCAAGATGAAATATAACAGGTTGTTTGGAAGTGTTCTCAGTGTGGTTAAAAATTGAAAGATACTGAAGAGAAGGAAGGAGCACAAGTAGCATGATCAAGTTCTAGGAGGTGTTCTTTCACACAGAATGTTATCAAGGGGAATGCTGGCAGTGTCAACAGTAATGGAGGATGTGTAAACTGGGTACGGTTTTTGAGTGAAGATCATGAGTTCTCATCAAAATAGCAAGACAGACCAAGTTCCAGAGTGAAGAGGTAAGGTAACTGAAGCAAATATTGAAAACAGAGTATCTAAGAAGTTGTTTTAGCACCTTTTAGCAAAACACACTTTCTCTGGAAGTATATTTGTCTCCTCTTGCCTTCTGTGGTGCTGGAATCACAGTTCTAGGTGGTTCTACTCTGTAAATTGCCTTTGGCAAGTTTCTGTGACTCTGTGGTCTAGGTTTTTGCAATCCATGCTTCCTAAACAGACCTACAATTATATTAACTGCTCTGGACCCAGGGAAGTGATAGGTGGCAACAAACAAAAACATTGTTTTGAGATGTCTCACCCTATGGGTGTCCCCAAGTTCAAAGATATCAGCCAAAAAACGTGAAAGTATTCAGAATTCATGTATTTGACTGAGTGTTGAGGCCTTCAGACTTCAACAGCTAGAAGTATTTGGGAAACAGAGAGCTAGCAACCTGAAGCTGCACTGACTTGACATGTTCAGAATTGGGCCTGAAGATACAACAGGTATTCTGTGGCTCTAAAAACTGAGGGGTTTTATTTGTTTTAAAACTGTTCTTTTTCTCACTGCAGGAAATTCTAAAAAATTTTTCCAAAGTGAAATACATATGTTTTTAGAATTTTAGAGTTTGCTTTGGCATAAACACCTTGATTTTTTTAGCCAGTTCTGTTTTGTGGCAATTAAAGGCAGAAATTGAGAACTGTTGCATTGACTGGCCGTTTCTCATTGGTGGTGAGTGTGCATTTACTTAACTGAAGGGAAGCAAAGATTTTATGAATCAATGCATCAGAGGTATAGGCAGAAATCATCTGCAATGAGACAGGAGCAGTATTTATTTTCCTGGTAAATTAGTACTTGAAATGTAGTCTTGCAGGTATAAACTGGTGAAAAAGCCATAAATAATTCCGTCATCCACTTCCAGATAGAACAGATAGTTGTTACAAGAGTTGCTTTTCAGAGTGCACTTTGTGTAGTGCAAGGCAAATGAGAGCAGCAAATCACTCCTCAGGGAACATGTCAGGATTGTCAGTCCACTGCCAAAAAAGTTATTTCATGCCTATTACTGATAATGTTTGACTCTTCTCCACTTCCCCCTGACATTTCTCCAACGCACTTCCAAGTTGCCTTTGACTCCCCTTTAGATTCATGTCCTGTTGCTGAGTCTGAATTTCAAACTTTTCTGACATCCGCTACTTCCCATGTAAATCACTGAACTCAAGTGTATCCTCATTTGGGATACTAAGCTATCACCAAAAGAATTAAGACTGTTCTTCAGCTACAGCTTGTTTTGTTCTTCCAAAAGACTGGTCAAAAGCTGCAAAGACCCTGTATTTTATTGTGCTTAATGAATAGTAGATTACATTTGGCCATGAAAGGAATCAGCAGTGAAAAATGTCCCTCTGATAATGTGTTTCTCATAAAATGTTCTACTTTTTACCTTGGGATTTGATAGTGCAGAGCCAGACAGTATCTGAGTTTGGGTCAGATCATGCCTTAGAAGGCAGCTTGTCACTCTAGTAAACTGTCCTGAATTGTGCAAAATGAGGCAATAGTCCAGGGGTAAAAGCGTCAAAACCCTTTTGCTTTTTAGGCAACCAAATTTCCAAAAATCACTAGGAACTGAAACTTTAGAGAAGGCTGGTTGTTGTGGTGTGCTTTGTAATACTTTGTAATAGTTTTTTGTGTTCTCTTAGTTTCCCAAGTAGTTTACCCCAAACTGTACCCCTTCCCTATACCTGTGTTATCATTCTCCTGGGTTGAGATCATCCCCAAACCCCCCACCCTGACCCTCTGTCAATCACTCAGCATCCCATCCTCTTTATCCAGAACCTTCGGCCAAATCCATCGTGTGATTAGCTGGAGGCCAAGAGTCAGCCCCCCAAGAAGTATCCTATACATTGCCCAAAATGTCCATTCCTTCAGATCCCATCCCTTTAGCATCCTTATTGGTCAACAAA
>VZRH01003515.1:464199-559612 GCA_013397555.1 Urocynchramus pylzowi
CCCCCTCTGAGTGTTCTCAGAGTGTCCCCCCGCTGTCGGACCATCGGAGGAGCCCCCACCCCGTTGTCTGCCCACCCGGGGCTGGCCGGGGGCCCTGAGGGGCTTGCTGGGAGATGAGAGGCAGCTGGTGAAGCACGAAAGCCAGTAAGATGCAGAGCCTCTCATTGCAAGACAGTTGTTTTTATGAGTACACGGGGATGCTGTTAGACAGCATGCTGAATTTCTGAGTGTCTTGCTGATATTTCATGTGCACCAGGAAGGCTTGTGTGGGGAGGTTGTGCAGAATAACTACTGCACTTTAGCTTCATCCCTAATTTGCTGGTCACTGACTTTCCCATGGGATCAACATGTTAGGCTCTTCAGTCACTTCTGAACTAACACTTAGGTTTTTAAGGAAGAACCACCTAAAAATTTAAATATTTAAATTTTTATAGGCAAATGGGAATATATTTAAAATACAATAATTGGTATTGGCTGACATTCCTCTTAGCAGTATGAGAAGACAAGAAAACTGTACCTGTTAGGCACAAGTGGAGAAACTTGCTCTGCCAAGGGCTGGAGCTTTTCATACTTGAAACTTGTTGTAAAGGAGAAACTACATCATTAACTATGGAGCTCTTGAATGTCCTCACTGGCACATAGGAAATAGAAGTAATTCTCCTGCTCCTTTGGGTCCAGAAAAATAGAGGCAGCCTTCCCAAAGACAGTCTTAGTCTTTATATAATATGAAGTGGTAGTGCTGGAGTGGTTACCTTTTCTTTTGAGTGCTGACTGGCTCTTGGAAAATTGTTTACCTTTAGCATCTTGATGACTTACACTCCCCCTCTCTTCTCCATCATGGTGATGCTACGTTATGGATTTTTTCAACATGAACACATTACTGCTTCATCACATAACATTCCCATGAATGCCAAGTACAGCTTCTCCCACATGATTTAGAGAAGTAAAAAAAACCAATCAAGCCCCCAAACCTTAAATTATTCATGCTTGGACATTTTCCAGAACAGTAGGTTCAAAAAGGCATTTCTGAACTAGGGGCTAGAATCTACATTATTTAAAGCTTTTTATCACAACATACAGAATTATTCACATTTTCTAAAGAAAGAGAATAATTTTCTCCCAAAAAAAGAAGGGGATGAATATACTTAATGCCTGTTTACCTTGTCTGTCTTGTCCCTGCTTGGATCTTAGAAGACCATTACATGCTACTGCTGAGTGTCTGACATTCGTAAATAAATAATCATAATGTGTTTGGTGATCACAGTGCTCAGAAATTTGGAAGTGCCATTTTATGTTCCTGCATGCCTGGTAGAGATACTTTGGCTCATTCCCAGACCATCATGTTTTTGAGCATGAGCATCTCAGACATGGGTGGGTCCTCATTTCTCTGACTTATTGAAAACAGTAGAAGATCTACTTTTAAATATCAAATGGTTTCTGGTCTTGCAAGGCTAATGCAGAGCCTGACAACTTAGTTAAACTGATAATGAATGACTCCAAGGCTCTTGTATTCAGCATCCTTTAGCACTGAAGGTTAATCTAGCCATGTGCCATGTCAACAGATCTTTGTCCCTCTCTCACGTTAAAATATGTAACTGGATACAACACTTTCAGGTAGATCAATACTCACACCCAACGTCTGTCTCAGGCAGTCACTTTTGGCAATGTTAAGTGCCAGGGAAATAGATAGGTGTACAGGAAACAGAAAGAGAAGGAGAAGACTCTTTAGAAAATGTCACTTGGTGAATGAATGATGTGACCACCTTCCAGAGGGAAAGATTCTTATACAGGATCTCTAATCTCATCAGTTGAGGAAAGATTTTCTTGACCTTTGCAAAGACTTCCTAATACATTTTAGCAGTATTGAAAGGTCTGAGTCTTGTTTTCAGAATTCACTGAAGAATGCCTCTAATAGTCAGGTGATAGCTTCTGCTCAAATTTAAAATACAAATCATAAGAAATTTACCCAAAACATAGGGCACTGTTTGAGAGGTCAGATAGTCCATCCTCTTGTCTAAAGCAGGACCCAAACACAGGAAATGTGCTCTTCATCACAGCCTCAGTTTGCCTAATATATCCATTTTCTTTTTCTTTCTCTACTACTCTTTTTCATGTAGGCACAACTTCAGTGAGCTGATGGCTTTTCCTTGTACTCTTAGTCTTCCCTTTGTCACTCTCCAAGCTTTGTCACACAGTCATGGTGCTTCACTTAAAGTGTGAACATTTCTTGCAGATCTTTTCACAGCCCCTTTCTCTTCTCTTTTCTCTCATGTGCTGTTTCATATCACTGGTCCACACATGGTCTTGTGGCTGAGAATGAAAGGTTTTTTTGTTTGCCATACCTGAAATTCATCTTACTCTGTGCAGACAGACACCTGAAACCAGATTCATAATAGATTGTAGAAGAAGTGTCTTTATAAAGCACATTTGATAGGTGTGAGAAGCAGGCATTCAGTCAGTATAATTAATAGTGCTGGCAGGCAGCATTAAAAATGCATGCCATGAAATGCCTGAGTGCTCTGTAACATCATTTGAGTCCTAAGGTGAAGAGCTAGCTGCATATGATATGGCCATTTGCTGCTGGAGACTGTTGTTATTCTGTATTCATATTTAAGAACTGCACAGAACATGCCATCAGGTTTCTGGCTTAGTCATTCCAGTCTCTGAGCAAGTATGTGAATCTTGCCTTTTCAGTCTGAAATTAGTTCTTCTTTTGGTCTAGCAATACATAGATTTTTAAACTGTGTTGTGCTTTAAAATATGAAAGAAAGCAGACCATAGTTCAAATCTCTGCCTTTCTAGCTGCTCTTCTTTGCTTCTTTGAAAGAATTCTCATTACATGAATTAGTTTTTAAAAATTGTCTGACTACATATCTCACAGTGTAACAGTGTCTTCTGTACCTGCTCCTGTCCTCAAGGGAAATGGGGACTTTTTTACCATTTACCATCAATTTGAAGTTGAAAGGGAAGTTGCTTTTTATCTGCAAACAGTCTTCTTCTAGTACTGTAATCCAGTGTCCATCTATGAATAGGGAATTTAAAAACAATAAAAAAGGTGTCTGCAAAAAGAGTATTTTATGTATATGTGGTATTTTTACACTGGTATAATTCACATTCCTTAGGTATATAGAGAGACTTTTTTCTTTTACAGGATTCCTAAAAACTGTCTAATTTAGTCTAAAATGTTTTAGGACCAATCACAGGTTAGGACCAAACTTTTAAGGGCATGAGCACAAAGTCATCATTTGATTTAATAACATCTTTTACATTGCCAGTTTATTTACTATCTGAGATTTTTAAAATTACAAGACATGCAGCAAATTTTTATAGACAACACAGATACTACTGCAAAATGTTAGTATTTTTCCTTCCTTAACCATTGCTTTTGAAAATCATTTCCATCCTTAACCATTACTTTTGGTTTAAATTATTCAGCCATCTCTGAAGATCTTATTAGTTAAAGCTGTGTTTGTTTTGTTTGTTTCCCTTGTATTAAAAGATTCTTGCAGTCATTTTACAAGTCTCTGGCATCTCTAGGATTTGAAGCAAGGCTCTGAACTTTAATGGAAAGTGAACCTGTTAGCAATCATATATTCCTTTGTTCTCCCATGAATTTGCTTACAAGTGTCCATACTGTTATTTCAGTCTCAGTAGAGACCTGTGAAAATTAGACAACTGTGTTGTCTCAAAATTTTGTCTGTATGGAGCATCCACTGCCTCCTCACAGAGTCATTCTATACCTAGAATGCATATTTCACATTTTCACAGGGAAAAAACCCTGTTACATCCTGGACTTACTGAGAAGAATTTTCCCAATACATTCCACCTTTGCTCTTAGTCTTGCTTCTTAGACCCTAAAGAGCAACTTTGTATGCTTGGAGGAGTAAAGGAGAAGGGAGTCCAGCAGGGGTGGGCAGACCCTACCAACTTTACAACAGCATCCACAAATGAAGGATAAAGATTAAAAAATTCAGTTTAAAGGATAAAGATTAAAAAATACAGCTGCTTTACATTTATTCACCTTTAAGTGCTTGACTTCACAAATCGAAATTATTTTCAGTGTAGGACCTTTTAAAGATTGTATATTGGAGTGTAGAAGCTAATACATACCTCAGCTTAAAAGGAAGGACAGGTGTGATCTGGAAACAATGTCGTTTTTTGACACCCAAAATAAGGGGTTTTTTAGTTTGATGTAGTAAGATTCTTTCTAAATACATAAAATCATTGGAGATTATTGGGCTATAAGACCAGGAATAACTATGGGTAGTTGTTTTGGATGTGGACATTTTTGATCAGAATTTGTTGGTCTCTGTGAAGTAAGTTGGTCTCACTGTATTTCTGAGGGACATATCTTAAGTTCCTAATTATCTCCACATCTGGCCTAAACAGTGACAAATAATTAATTTCATCTGAGAAGGCACACAAGGTAGTATTAGAGGAACAAAGTGTGAGTTATTTTGGTTGTCAGGAGGCAGGAGTCAGTGAAGAACAGACAGCACTTTTGTTACCTGTACTGCTCCAGTTTTGCTGAAGCACATAGAATTTAACTTAGGGTGACTCACTATTTTACCTTCACATTTTGATTCTTGAATGTATGATGCAAATTCGTCTTCAGTTTGACTGCTAGTTAAAAAGTGATTAATTTGAAACTCTATTCTGTTTTCAGAGGAAGGAAACAAAGGTTATGGACCTGTTTTTGAGGAGCAACCTATTGATACCATCTACCCAGAAGAATCTTCAGATGGACAAGTTTCAATGAACTGCAGAGCTCGAGCAGTTCCTTTTCCTACTTACAGGTAACATCTCCTGTTTTGATTTTCAAATCTTGCATACTTTATTCAGCAGCTATTTCAGATTGTTTTATTAAATAATTGATTGTCTTAAAGGGTTGGAGCGAAGTCTTCAAGGTGGGAAAAAATGCAGAGATAGACAATTTTTGAGTAAGACTCAACCTTGATTCATTGCCAAAATGTCTAATCAGTATTAAAAACCAGTATATTGTGTTTAAATATTTTTAGATTTTGAAAGAAATACTGATCCATATGTAAATTAAAAAAAAATGTGACCTTTAAAAAAAATTGAGAGGCTTAGAGAGGCTTTCCAGCTTAGGCTGAGGTTGGTGGGGATTTGAATCTTTGTTCTTTTTGATTCAGAATGGCTTTTTTATTATATTTTGCTTTGAAAGGAGAAGTACTGATTGTTGAACCTGTATATTCTACATCCCATGTTGGTTTTGCATCCTCTGTGTTGTAGGGCAGTGATCAAGAATGTTTCAGCTATGCTACTGAAGATATGAAAAACTTTATTCTGAAAAAACATTTCAACTAGTTTTAATACAGATTCCCACATGACTTCTTTCACAATAATTATATTATTGTAGAAAGCAATGCTTTATTGTGCATTTATATGAGTTTGTCAGCCATTATCTGCTCATAGTGTGAAGAGAAATGTACTTAAGATCAGCAGTATTAAGACTGTGACTAAATTACAACCTGGTCATAGGCAGAAAACTGCTGTCATTGTACTAAAGATAGACACAATATCTTGCCAGCAAAAGAGATCCATTTCAGTAAATAATCCTATGACCTGCACCCAGTACTCACTTATGTGTGTTCCCAGACTGGTTTCTAGAACAGAAGAACCAATCAAGTCTGCTAGCTATTATTGTAAATCTGTTACAGTGTTGTGGTGAACTGTGGTATTTCTCCATCAAAACAGTTACTTCATCTTCATTGCCACTTTTAAAAATCTGCTATCAGGTTGTCTACCTGTACAGAACACTATTTGAATATGACATTTTGTTGCACTTCCAGAGATTATATATGCTGATTTGATACCCTTTGCTGTACTTCCCCATCCCTTCCAGTTGGTCCAGAGACTCCCCCAACCCTGTCTGCAAGACTGTGAACACACCATCTATAGATGATTACAGGTTCTGAATAAATTTTGACATTCTTCTTTATCTATTGTAGGCTCAGCAAAATCTGAACTAGCAAAATCACTCTCAAAGAATTGCATTGCAGCTCCAGAACTTCTCTGTCTAGGAGCAGATCTGACAATTAGCACTGATAGGTGATGAGATGATAATTTCAGTACAGAATAAGGCGACTTTTCTTATTTCCTGACATCTTATTTTTAGTATACCTCAATATGTTATCTTTATCTCAGCCATCTACCAGTTATTGAGTCAAAATTCTTCTATCTCAGAGGTAAATAAGTCCTTCCTGCCATTTTCATGGCAGGATGGGCTGTCCTCAGGACATTTCTATCTAGATATTTCTGAACAGAGGATATATTTATTTTTTCGAACACTGACATATAGTATGTCTCACAGGACTGAAGTGATACCTCTAGAACTCTATAAGATCAAAATGCTATTTGCTGCATCTTTAAAATTCTTTTATTTCATTAGATTTTTTTAAATTCTGGGGTTTTTTGTTTCTTTCTATGACAATAGCAAGATCCACTTCCAGATGAGAACTCTGCATATTTTGGTAATCTTCAATAGTGAATGAACAGGTGGTGTGTGTATTATAATTTTCAAATACTAATGCCTAACCTTGCCTTATGAAAAAATAAAATATTTATGCATAAATAATTTTATGATCTTTGAATGTAATTAAGTTGCATCTTTGCTATTTGTGCACAGGAACCAGGCAGCTCCTTTCTAAGGTATCAGGCTCCCTCTTGTGGACACAGTGATGGACACAAATATAAACCATGAGTACTGATACCCCCTCCGTGCTTTTTAACATTTCTTAAAATAAGTAGAAAGTAAAATAAGTAGAAATCAGTCAGAACTGGGCCGCCAGTTTCTGTCTTAATCCATCAAATGAAAATTGTGGTAATTCAATAAATTGGCTGTGGGGTTTTACCATAAATAAGGGAAGAGTGTCCAGCAATTTACTGAAGCAATAATAAGTAGGTTTTTTATGAAGGATGCCACAGGTTTTGCACTGACTTTACTGGCACGTTATGGTTTATATAACATTTTAATTATCTGCAGTAGGTTTAAAAAAATCTCTCATTACCCCATACTTTAAAAGTGCAGAGGGAGTATATTTTTATCCAGTCTGGCCTTAGATACATATTTGAGGTATGTTTAAAATCCATGTGTTTGGTGACTGGCTAGCTCATTCACAGCCAGCTCAAGCATCTCTTACTGCTTAGCCAGCAACTATGTTTTAACAAACTGTGTCAAGTCTCTAAGAAGGAAGGACTGACTCTGTTATGTTTAAAAGACCTCTGGAGTTCAAATCTGTGCCTCTTTTTGAAGGAAAAACTTGTATAGAAGTATATTAACAACTTCCTGCATAGTTTGTCAGAATTAATGAGTTATTTTTCACATCATTTTTCTTACCAGGTTTGCTTTTTGGGGCCAATCTTACATCTTGCTTTTCTTTTTTAATAGGTGGAAACTCAACAACTGGGATATTGATTTAACAAAGGAGCGCTACAGTATGGTGGGAGGCAGACTTGTTATCAATAATCCAGAGAAATCAAGGGATGCTGGAAAATATGTCTGTGTAGTATCAAATGTCTTTGGAACTGTCAGAAGCAGTGAAGCCACTCTGAGTTTTGGATGTAAGCTGTTGTTTATGTCAGAATGTAGAAAAATTATGGTTAGCTAAGAATGCCCAGTGTTTTACACTGCAGTGTATTCTGCTAACATGTGCTGTATCTATACTACTCTGTAAAAACAGTATCTTAAGTGCCTTAGTCTGCAGAGATCAACACAAAATAAATTTGTGAGCATTTTATATTCTTTAGCATTCAGCTGACATAACATCAGCCTTCCCAGTGAGTTTTTGTTAAATTATTAATTGAAGAGACTCATGGAGGCAGATCTGAAGATAATAATGTCCAGACTCTTTTAAAATCATGGTAGGACCTGAGGGGAAATAGTCACAGAAGAATGACTTGAGTGAGGGCATATGGTGATGAGGTGCAGTGCAAGCACAACTGCAGGAGGAAGGCACAGCACTTGCTAGTAAAGTATGCCCTGACTCTGAGGCCACAGTGAAAAAACCTGCTGGGGGCAATTTCTGTCAACTTCTGACAGTCATGAGCTAGTCTTGTGAAGACATGTACACGTACAGACCTGCATATCACCATTCAAATACATGAATTGCAAAAAAATTGATGTACTAAATAAAAAATAATACAAAATTTTATGGACTTAAGACAGTGCTTGGGATTTATGTTTTATTTTGCCTTAAGTTGCCTTTTCTCTGGATATATTTTATCATCAGAGGGCACAAAAAGGAATTCCAGTAAAAAGAAATCCACTCTAACTGGGGTCTGTTCACACAGCCCTAGGTGCCCTGACACTAAGGGTTTGGTGCCCCTCTTGTCTTCAACCAGCCTCCATAAGTAGCATTCACTCTTTCCTGCAGAAGATCAGACATGTAGTGAAAAGTTCAGCATTCTGATAGTACTTGTGAGACTACAAATATTAGGGAAAGTCAGAAGCTATAATGAGCTGATGGATCACATCATCGTTGATATAGTCTTAGTCTGTATTTCCCAGTGTATCGTCTAGAAAAAAAATTGAAGGCCAAGTTTTTACTTCCTTTTAATGGAGAAAACATCAACGTTCCATTTATGGGATATTTATTTATACCTAAAGCAAGCTTCAGTTGTGTCAGTCCTGAATAATCAATAAGATAAAAAAATAAACCAATAAACCTAATAGATGAAAAAGAATAGAACCAGAACAGTCTGAGGCTTGTTTTCTGCCTACCAGCTCACTGGCTGTATGAGCTTAATGTTAATAGCATACTGAAAAATTATGCTGAACAGTACCCTAATATACAGTGTTTCAATATGTAAACTAAAATAGGGTAAAGGGGTAAGAAATAGTGAAAGGATAGCTGGAAACCAATAAATATCTGTTTTAAAAAAGCCTACTTTCTTCTTTATACTGTTGTATTTCTTCTTTATACTGCTGTATTTCTTCCTTTCTCCTTTTTAATGATCACCTATAAAAACATTTCTTTCTACAATCACTGTTTCTAAAGAACTAAATAGAATTGTTAAAATTAATATAGAAAATGTCTGATCTTTAGTGTAAGTTTTTTTCTTTTGCTTATGCATAAACTGATTGAAAAATGTCAACAACCATTTAGAAGAGTTCAAAAGTCTTGACCAACTGTAATTTTGTTTTGCTGTCAAATTTACTGTAACTGTGGAACAAAAACCCACATTCTCTCATATAGTTCATCAATTAGTCCATACTGTACATACTTTTTAGATCCAGTGCCTTAACACTCATTAAAATATTTTAAACCTAACTACTCTTGGAGATAATGTCTACATCACTTTTTTCTTTCCCCTGGCATTTACAATTATAATGACAAAAATAAAAAAAAACAAAAATTCAGTTGGTAATGACAAATAAGCAAAACTGGCATTAGGGGTCAACAAGTTTCTATCTGCCATGTGTTGATGTATTTCTGTACTAATTGCTACAGGACTGAAAGCAATGATAATAATAAAAAGTTAGTGTAGTTAAAATCCCTATTCTCCTGCCCTTGCTTTTTTAAAAACTAGATCTGGATCCCTTTCCACCTGAGGAGCGTTACGAGGTTAAAGTGCGAGAAGGTGTTGGAGCAGTGCTTCTTTGTGAGCCCCCTTACCACTACCCAGGTAATTCAGCTAAAAGTGTTTCATTTTCAGTGCATTAAGAATAAAAGATGAATTAATATTTATTTTTGCAAGTTTTATTTATATTCACTTAAACAGTAACTCTTGTGTAGCTTGAGAATCACCATTTAGGTTAGGTTTCTGTCTTGAATATGTTTGTTGTTGACCACATGTTGACCGTTCATTCCACCCAGTAAAGTCACCTCAATTGCTATGATCATGGGCTTCTGTTAAAATCATGGAACAGCAGAAGCCCCCCCAGGGGGTCAGAGATGGGGTTATTTATTCTCTGAAAGGGACTTCTTCTCATCATTAGCTACTGAAGAGCTCTGCAGGGATTACACCCATAATCTCAAGCATCTGGAGTTCCATCATGAGGGTTGAAATGGGCTGTTAGCATCTCTTCTACCTTGTAAAATGGAATAATGATTTATTTTTCATGCTCAGTTTAATTTGCAAGGAATTGAAGAATGGACATACATTACTAGTTAAAATATTCTAAGATTTTGTCTAAATCACAAGACTGTTGAGAAGTTCCCAGCTTCTCAGTTGCATAAGGTCAAGACCCAGCTGCCTCTCTCATCCCATCCCATCAGTTCCTGTGGGATGGTTGTGCCCAGGGCAAGGTGTGCACACTGTAGCCAGGTCCCCAGTCACCTGCACTGACAGCGCCTCAGTGCTCGGTGTAGACAGGAATGAGCTGGCTGCTGAGACATGTATAAATCTCTCTCACATAGCTGCCTCTCCAAAAACAAGATCTACAACCTAGAAATCAGACTCAAGTGATTTATATGCAGACAGTATGCTGTGGTTTAAATAGCTGATAGTGCTGGGTTTTAATATTGACTAAAATTCTTTCCTCCAGATGACCTCAGTTATCGCTGGCTTCTAAATGAGTTCCCAGTGTTCATTGCCTTGGACAAACGACGATTTGTGTCACAGACAAATGGCAATCTCTACATTGCAAACGTGGAAGCATCTGATAAGGGCAATTATTCATGTTTTGTGTCCAGCCCTTCAATTACAAAGAGTGTATTCAGTAAATTTATTCCACTTATTCCACAAGCTGATCGTAAGTATTTATTGGAAATAATATGCACGGCATTTTAACTCTTTGTATTATAATTTTGCTAATTCATAACTACTTTCATTTATGCAAAGAGAGTTATATGGCAAGTTATAATGGCTGCTGCACAATGTTACTTGGTGTTTCAGATGCAGAGGTACAAATCATTCCCATCCATGGTGAAAACTTTGTGAAAGAAATCTCCATTGATTAATTCACAAATTTCCTTTTAAATCATTGAGAACAGAATTCTTATCCCCAGAATCCCCATTTATTTTATGTGATAAGCCCCTGATCCCAAAATCTTCAGTATCTTTTCTAGTCTTGGCATTGGTTCAAAGGAGTATGACTGTAAAGCAGACACTTCATGTAAAAGTTGATGAACAGTTTCAGGATTTACTTTTTTTCACCCAGAAAATCCCCCATGAAAGAGGAAAATCCTTTTCCCTGATGAAATTTCCTATCCAACAGTGGCCTGAGAGCTCTTTGTCTCACGGTCAATCTCCTAAGACACCTCTGTGGCTTTATGTTTCTGGAGTATTTGCCACCATTTCTTCAGGAGAACTGCATGTTTTCCAAATAAGAACCAAATTCTGTTTTGCCACTTCAGACTGTCAGTCACTGGATCCTCATAAACTGATCATCAATTTTTCAGTGACCCTTTTATTTGTACCATTTTCCATATTATTGATTGAATTTATATAATTACAAGTTAACGATCTTTGACCAAATATTCCAATATTCACATTGCCATCTTCATCTAGAACTGCAAGAGGGTTCCTACAGGGATTGCTAGTAGGGAGATTTGATTGCATTTACATCCCTGTGAGCTTATTAAACTGTAGATGTGCTTGCTGTAGCTCCTTCATACCCTTACTGAGATAAAATTGAGCTTAAATTCAAAATAATTCAAAATATTCTATCCAGTAAAAAACCTGTAAAAAACGACTCAAGTTTTTGTCTACCCACACCCAGAATACATCATGATGCTTCAAATTCTGTAAAAAATGTTAGGATTTGTCATCCAGAGAAAGATAACTAGCTGCTGAGTAAAACCATTATGCCTTACTAGTAAAAGTTCAGTGCTTAGTCAGACTTTAGAAATTGACAGGCTGTTTATTTAGTGTAAAGAAGAATTTTTTCTGGAATTTTAAGAAAATTTTTATTGAACTGTGAGAATTTTGATAGCTTATAACTTTCTTACATGGCTTTTCTTAGAATCTTTTTTTTCATATTAGGAGCAAAAGTATATCCTGCTGATATCAAGGTGAAGTTCAAGGACACGTATGCTCTCCTGGGACAAAACGTGACACTGGAGTGTTTTGCTCTTGGAAAGTGAGTGTGTTTTAAAGTTACTGTACAGCACGAATTGCTTTCATATTTCGGGGAATGAAAATACATATTTCATGATCAAATGCTCTTTTTGTAGTCTGCAATTTAACCGCCAGTTCTTGAACACGCTCATTTGTACTTTACTGTACCTTTTCAAGTCCGGTTCCTGAGCTCAGATGGAGTAAATACCTTGAACCCTTGCCAGCCTCTGCTGAGATAAGCATGTCTGGTGCAGTTCTTAAGATCTTCAATATTCAGTATGAAGATGAAGGACTTTATGAGTGTGAAGCTGAAAACTATAAAGGAAAAGATAAACACCAAGCAAGAGTTTATGTACAAGGTAGGAAGAACAATTTTATTCTTGATGATCTGTGTTGCTTTTACTTAGGTTGGAAATGTCTGTGTTTTCACATTTGATGTCTGTGTTGATTCTTACCATCATCCTCCCACACTACTGTTCAAATTAATAGAGCAGCATCAAAATTCTTGTATTAAATTCCAGGCATAATATTTATGTATTAATTGTCTGTTCAGATGGTATATACACTTTGACAGTTCTGTGTTGCCTGTTATACATATGCATAATGTAAATTAAATCAATTTATAGTACTTGAAGTGAAAGAACTTCTAGGAAGAAAAAGAGACCATTAGGTTTGTTAGGATTTCTTGTTTCCTCATTTTGCTTGTGTTTTCTGTCTTATCTCTCTGTCTTATTAGCTATGCAGAGTTCTTTATTCCTCCACCTTCTGTCACTTCCCTTTATGCATTTGCTTAAATTAGGTAACCAAAAATTGTATCTTACTGCTCATAGTGAAATCATGCCAAGTAGCTTGGCTTCTTCTGAGGTTTATGCCATAATACCATGACATGAAAAGGTCACATGTAATATCTGAACCACCCTCAGAAGATTTATGTCTCTTTCATTGGCTGTACAGAAGATCTTCTGAGTCAAGATCCTTGGTTAAGTGCTAGAACTTCAGAAGATTAAACTTAGAATTAGTGTGAGAAGATTATTATTGTTTATAATAAGTAAAGCTAATAAATTGGTTTGTTTGCTTAGGAAAAGCAAATATGCTGGACTGTTTCAATATTAATTTCTTACATATACTGTTTGGACCAAGAGAGTAATTTCTTGGAGATCCTTTCAGTACATACACAGTTTTGCACAATTTTATGTAATTTAACTACCATTTTCACGATGCTACTGAATAATTTCCACACTCAATAATCTACAGCTCAATCCAAGTGGTGATATGTCTTCTGTCTTTCAGGAATGGTTATTTCAATTCCATATTTTCTTCTCATAAAAATAGTTTGAAGCTTTCTTGAATTTATGTTGTAAGACAAAAACTTCTTTTTTGTGCTGGTGCATTGTTGAGTTATCATCATTCCTTTGAGTTGCCTGTTTAAGTATCATGGAAAAAGCAGTGGAATTAATACAACATATTGCTAATTAAATATGTATGTGCTATATTTACATTGCATCATGTATTTTATTCTGCAGCTGCTCCTGAGTGGGTGGAACATATCAATGACACAGAGAAGGATATAGGCAGTGACCTGTACTGGCCTTGTGTAGCCACAGGCAAGCCAATTCCAACAATTAGGTGGCTGAAGAATGGTGCCTCGGTGAGTGTATCGCTGTAGGTAACACAGGCTTGAGTGGTTACCTCATGGAAACAGTTTTTTGAAACATGCATTATTAAAGGGTTAAAGGAAAGTTAATTATATTGATCCAAATATTTGCTGATGCCACTTGCATGAGGCATTAAAATCTATTTTTAAAAGTTTAATCTCAATCATCTCTTATTTTTTCAGGCTATTTAGTATTCAGCTTTGAATTATGAACTTAACTTTTGACCATATGTTTAGGAGGTAGATTCCCCTTTTTCTCCAGGCCTGTTTAAGTAAATGCTCCTCACTCTGGATAAAAAATGTCAGATTTTCTTTAAAATTAATCCTTTTTGCCACATTAAACATGAATGTGTATTTAAAAATATAAGACAAAATAGTCAATGTAGATATGACAATACAGATTATTTTTTAAAGAATCAGTGTTCTTTCTATATCCTGTATTTTTTCACATTTTTTCTAGACACAGAGTGCTGCAAATGTTTAGGTGATTTTTAAAAGAAGTTTAAAGAAGTACTGTTAGATAATTTAATTCTATTGCATTGGATATTTGGATTTTTTTTAAACAAAGTAGATTTTCACTCCTAGTATCCTGGAATCACAGAATGATTTTGTGTTGGAAGGTGCCTTAAAGATTGTTTAGCACCCTAGTCATGGGCAGGGGCACCTTTCACTAGCCCTGGTTGCTCAGAACTCCACCCAGCCTGCCCTTGAACAATTCCAGGGATGGGACATCCACAACTACTCTGTGAAAGACCCGTTCAGGCATTTCAACAGTGCATTCAAAGTCTAGTGCTTACACTACATAAAAAGCCATTAAAAAACAAGAGAATACTAGGGCACAATGCAGCTCTGCATCTGCTGAGCTGTAGTGACTCTTATCTTGGCAAAGAAACAAAAAAGACAATAAGGCAGCTTGGTTTTTGACTGTATTTAAAAAAATTGTATGATGGTGAAGGGAGAACAGGGATATCACCATCTGCTATATGGAGGTGGCTTAAACCAGGAAAAACAATGCTTTTGTCTAGCTTAGGTAGTTATTGCAAACAAATTATTTAACTAGTGAGTTACTTGCTGGTCCCCACTGAACTTGGCTTTCACTAACGAAATCTGCATACTGGATTGCAGAACACAGTGTGCAATTCTCCAGTAGTACACCAGAAGATTATGCTGTGTGTTACTATGATGATAAGATGATTTCCAAATGGAAGATAGCAGAAATATGTTAATTGCCTTGAAAATAGAATTTGTTTCTAAATCAGATAACTTGTAATTAGGCCTTTCATTTAGACCACAACAAAGATTCCTTGTGTAAAATCTGATTAAAACATTTTTACATAAAATAGTCAGAAAATATGTTTCCTTTAATCTGTTCTCTTTTCAGCTAAGTACTATTCTCTTAATCTTCCAATTGCTCCATGCACTCCAATGTTCTTAGATACAGGAGTTAAAGCTTTCTGCTTGATTTTCACAAGAAAGCAGAATATATTAACATGATCTTTCAAAATCTGATTGACATCTACATTTACAAAATACATCACCTTAACTACCTTAACTACCTTATTTCTTTTGTACATTAAAACAAAGTAATAGAAAATAGTTTGTACTTTCTCCCAGAGGAATCTTATGAAAAACTCCTACCTCACTGGGACTTGCTTTGACTTTTTCCTGTTGTAAAATGATATAACAGAAAGCACTGACCAGTGAGCACGGCATAACAAAGCTTATCTGCATGAAATTAATTTAATTCCTTGTTTCTTATTTCTGAATCAGTAGTGTTTGCACTGATATGATAACAGGTGACTGGAGAGTAAATTACTCTGACACTCAACTAGGACTTTCCCAGAAACTTAAATATGACAATGACTCTTTCTTTAGAAAAAGATGAACCCAATGTTACTAAAAAAGGAAAAAACAAAACCAACAAAAAACCAAGAAGAAAGCATGTGAATGGGTGTGGATTCTTCAGCTTATGTAGTTTATGTTAATATCTTGTTATTTTATTGATTCTGTGTTTTAGTTCCGGAAAGGTGAACTAAGAATGCAAAGTCTGACCTTTGACGATGCCGGCATGTACCAGTGTATAGCAGAAAACATGCATGGAATTATTTATGCAAATGCTGAACTGAAGATTGTGGGTCAGTGGGATTATTTCTCTATTTACTATTTCAGGCTTGAGTAAGATAGCAGTTATATTTGCAAGTACTGTTTGGTAACAGATTCCTGTGAGGATGAAGCTAAGAACTCTCACTCAATCTAGGTGAGATGGGGTTTATTTGAGCTCTCTAGCTGGTTTTTGACAACTTGAGGAAGAAATTTACCAAGTTGTGGACATGCTTTCTGTTTGTATTTATGATGCTTGTTTCCTGCTGTTCCCCCTCAGAGGAACTGATAGTGCTGAAGTTATATGAAGCACATAGAGTTGCAGCCTAAACTTTTAAGTTTGCAAAACTGGTTAAGAAGTATTTTTATTTTTGGTCATATATGATCGCTGACTCCTCTGTGAGGCAAAATCTGCTTTTTAAGAAACCATGTTGTCAGTTACTTGGCCTTTGAAGCTCTTTATCTTTGCTCTTCCCTTTGGTTTTGCTTTCTGCAACCCCTTACACGGAAGTCACAATGTTTGTATGTAATATAGCTGTACCATTTGATGGCTGGATGTAGTTATGAATCCATTGTGTTTTCCTGAGGAGCATCCTGTTTAAAGTTTGACTCTCAGATCCAGAGTTTTCAGCCTTAAAACAATTTCTGATGTTTTTACTGATTTCATTAGAGCAGACACACTAGCTGTATGACATATTTTTCTAGATTTCCCTGTGGTAATTGCTCTTCTTTCCATCTCACACTTGCCTTCAGACTTTCCCAAGAACTAAACTATTCTTGGTTTTGCACATTGCACAACAATGTTCCATTCTACACTGTTCTTCCATAAATGTGTACTCACTACTGGCTTGGTTTACACAAGATGAGCACTTTTTATATGTGCATTTTCAAAATTCTGTGTTGGTAATATGTATATATTGGTCAGAGTTTTGCTCTGTACTTCTGTAATTAAATAATAGCCTTATTTCCTCAGGCTGTGCACTTGCTGGCATGATTAACTTGCTGATATGCCAAGATGCAAAATAATTAAAAGCTTTTTTTCTTTTATTTGATTTCAAAAAAATTAGTAAGCAAAGATCTGACTTCAGAGACATAAGTGTGGTGCTTATGACTGTCACGTCTCAATACTCTTGTATATCTGAGAATGCACCTACAGCCAGCTGGCCAAACAGAAAATCACAAAGAATAAGAAGGGCACAATTTTAGTTTGTAGAGAGGGTTAAAACTGAAAAGTAAACCCAGCTATTCTCTGGAATTATGATTGAGTGAGCAACTTGTTAAAGAAATTTATCTCCAGGAATCTGAATTTTATTAGGACTGATCAAAAGGCTTTTTGAAAGGGAGGAACTTTCAGTGGACTTTGATCTTGTTAGATTAAACTCAGATGAAAGTTCAGAAATCAATAGAAAGAAGCCTCTAGTGTAGCACAGCACAGAACTAAGTAATGATTTTTCCTGTTTCTTGTAGATCACCACGTACTTCAAGTACATCTCTGTATCATTAATATTTTTCTCACTAGTCTGAATAACAAACATTTGTAAACAATTCAATAGTTCTGTCATTTATTGTATGTTGGAAACAAATTCTATTTTGCTGTGAAATCACTAACAGCAGAATTTGTGTTAATTTTTGCTTTCAGCTTCACCTCCTACTTTTGAATTGAACCCTATGAAGAAGAAAATCTTAGCAGCTAAAGGGGGGCGTGTAATCATTGAATGCAAACCTAAAGCTGCTCCTAAGCCAAAATTCTCCTGGAGCAAAGGAACAGAATTGCTTGTAAATGGGAGCCGGTTAGTATTGACTGTCAGTGAACAAATTGAGTCTTAAAAATGTAACCTTATCGCGTAGGATGAGTCTCCATTTTGCAGACTTCAGGGACAGGAGAATGTGTCACTTCAGGAATATAATATGCCAAAATGTTGCTGGCAGTATGGATTCAAAGAGTCAGCAGGGTATCCAGCTTTACCCAGTCTGGTTTAAGAATTGAATTGTACCATAAAACTCTAAGAAAAATACTTGAATGAATACAAGTGAAAAGAAGTACATTCTCTTGCTCCAGCAATCTGAGATATCTAATCATGCCACAGTGCCTTTAAATATTTTTTACTGTAGGCATGTTTATAAATCCAGTAGTTAGATGTGAGCTTTCAAATTATGTTTGTGGTATGTTTTTTCATTTACTACTGTTCTACAGGAAGCATTGCTTTCTGATATAGAATTTAATTTCTCTTAGTGTATTTTTTGCACTTTCCATAGCATACGTATCTGGGATGATGGGAGCCTGGAAATTATCAATGTCACAAAGCTGGATGAAGGTCGCTACACCTGTTTTGCTGAAAATAACCGAGGAAAAGCCAATAGCACTGGTGTTCTAGAAATGACAGGTAAGCCTCAGAATTGCATTCGTTTGTTTTGGGCAGAATCCCTTAGTTCAAAATTACTAATTTTTGTTCCAGCATTGCACTACTTTTTCAAGCTGTTCTACATCTTTCTAATTTAATTGCTCATTAACACTGAATTGATGCTTTTAAACCATATTGCTCAGTTGTAACTAGATATGTTTGCATCAGTTCTAACATTGTATCTCAATTTCCAGGGTTGATTTTTCCATAAGAGATTACTAAACAAGATACATTAAATTGACATATTTTAATGCATTCCCTTTACTTGATAGCTTAGCACTCATGCTAAGGTGTAATTCTGGGGCCATGACTCAGAGAAATGGGACTCATGCTGACCTTCCTTAGTGTTGTGGTTTTTTGTTTTGTAGGAGGTTTGGTTTGGTTTGTTTATTTGTTTGTTTTGGTGCTGGTTTCGGTGTTATGGTAGTGGTGGTATAAGCATGTTTGAGAGAGCATTGCTGTTAAAGAAATATGCATGAAATTTGTGAGATAAGGGCATATATCCATATGATTGCACTTCTAAATTACCTTCCTTTATCAGTATTTTTATTTACTGATTGAGTACTGATATCCTTAATCATGTGTTTTCAGTCTGATGTCAAATAACTAAATAACTGTAGACTGCAGGTAGGAAGGACAGCATTCTGTAACAGCTATGTCTATCAAGTACCACTGAGAGTGGAAGAGTCATTTGTCAAATAGGTTTTTAATCTCTATTCCAGAAATCATGCTGGATGTGACAGCTCAATGCTGATGTGCTTTCTTCCTTTTCTTGTATTGTTTTCTTTTTCACATGTAGCTATTTACACAATTTGTTATGCATCTATTATATTGTTTCTCAATAGATAAATTAAGATCACAATCCCTGCAATGCTCTAATGAAAATCTGACTTGGTCTAACCAAGTAGAACTTTTCATTCATTAGAGACAAGTTTTAAAACATAGGAAATATTGTAATTGAAACAAGAAATGCAACACAAGTCATGTAAGAGTCATCATGTGTCTTCTTTCTACATGAGACATACTCAATGAATAAAAATAGTTGCATTGTGATTCAGAGATTTAAACAGCTAAACAGAAGCCAGGTATTTTAGCTGTAAAATGCTTTCTTTGTTGTCTTCAGTTTGGTCCTTTGAAATGTAGTTGTATGAATAACATTTAAACTGGACTTTGAGGGAGTGGTTTAATATATGATCAAACAGGTATGGAGCTGAGGTTATATTTTAATAAATATTTATTTATTGGAATTTTTCATGTTTGCCATTAACTTCACAGAAGCTACAAGAATTACTTTAGCTCCCTTGAATGTTGATGTCACCGTTGGAGAGAATGCTACCATGCAGTGCATTGCATCCCATGATCCCACATTGGACCTGACATTTATTTGGTCTCTCAATGGCTTTGTAATAGATTTTGAGAAAGAACACGAACATTATGAACGGAATGTTATGGTAAGATACTATAGATCCTTATTGAATACATGAAAGCCAAGTTTTCTTTTTTGTGAATAGTTGTCTTTTCTGTGTCAGTTTGGGTCCAGTAGGCCAAGAACATAAAATAGAATTACAGTTCAGACACCTTCCAGACACATAGACACTTGCAGACAGATACCTGAAATCAGATATCTAAATTCATGTAAGTATTTTGGTACCTCAGATAAATCCCACTCTGATAATTAGTGACTATAGCTGATTGTAAACAGGGTGCAAATTACCTCAGAAAAGTTTGCATGTGCATTCATTTTTACTTACCCATGTTTTTATCATCAGCATTTCTGGAATTTGGCACAAACCTGGGCCAGATGGTGGGTAGGAGTCATACAGTCTGTAAACACTGAGGAAGAACAGTTTATGAGAAGGGTAAACAAGTTAATACAAAGACACTCATTTTGGCACGTAGAACAATCATAGTTCCTTTGTATTTGCATGTATGGTTATGTTTTTAGAGTCTTCTATCAGATTTCTTTAAAATCAATATCTCTATTAGAAATCCTTTGCTGTTATGTATAATCACATGCTGATTTGCCTAAGATTCAGCAACCTCCAAGTTGCCTACTTGTGTAAATATTTATTCTGTTATTGTGGATTTAAATTATACAAAAATCTTAATGTTTAGATACCTTTTTTTTTTTACACCCAAGACAAACTATGGCTATGGAGAGGAAAGGTTACTAATGGTAGTTGTAGTGTCTGGGAACACCAGGGACCACATTTAGTTTCTAGCTCTGCAATCAAAATGATGTACCAGTGCCTCCTGAAGAGTTCTTCTCTTAGGCTGGCAATATTATCTGATTTTCCATGGACCAAGAGATTCCTTTTTTTGCTTTTTGCTTTCAGTATCTGTTTATCTCCATGTGAAAAGATATTTAAAGTGTCACTATTTTAGTCTGATTTGGAACAAAACGGTCCTCTGAGTAGTCAAGAGTTGCCTCAACCTGCTCATTTGCTAAGTTGTAAGATATAGTTAAGAAGCCACACTGCTCCCTTTCAGTGAGAGAACATGTCCTTGTCCAACAAGCCAGTAGAAGTATGCTAAGATCAACTGGTAAATGTTCAAACCCAAAGACATACACTCCTTTCTGCAATAAATCTCCTGAAAGGCTATGTCCACACTCAGTAACAGGGTAGTAAGTATAGTCTGCAGTGTATTTTGTGTTGCCTCAGGAATGAATATGTAGTTATTCTCCAGTACATTGGCATCTTTCAAAACATTTCCTGCAGGTGGCTATTAAGTCACACTTTTGCTAGGTCTATATTTACACTCTGGTAGAGTAATTAATGCATAGGAATATCTTGAAAAAGCTTGAATTGCCTCCTAATTGCATTAGGTTGTCCTTAAATAAAGACTGGAATGAGTCTGAGTGTCAGACAAAATAAGAGCTTAAAGACTAAAGCCCCAGTAAACTTACTCCTTGTAAAAGAGCAAATAAAATCAGTCTGCGTCAGATTTTAATTAGTTGATTGCTTTTAGCTGCCTGACAGATGTCACACAAAGAAATTTGTTCCATAGAACAGAAAAGCAGACTGAAAGTGTTGATGAATCTGTGGTTCTGGTGTGGAAGGAAGGTAAAAATGTCTTTATCAGAAGAGTTTGTAGTGCAGGAGAAAGGAATCTGAACTTTCTCCATCTGTAGGTCATGTGTTGAACATGTTAAACAAAAAATTTTATATCACTGATATATACTTTTGGGGGTTCCTCTAAATAATGAAAATAGAAGAAAATTGCTGGTTTTTTTTTCTTTTACGGGAAATTAATTCTGAAATTTACTTCTACTTTTAGGGCACTTTCTAGCAAAGCATTTCAAGTTGACAAATATGGGACCAAATAAGGCCTTCAGAAAATGTGTAATTCTCTTAGAAGATTGACGCTATTTAGTTCCCAGTTATCTGTTTCATCTTCAAGATAGCCAGTGGTCCTGGACTCCTGATCTCAAATTCTGATTATCTACACAGTATTTTATTGATTTTATTGATTTATTTATTCTCCTTTATTGAAGTGCTTTATTTCAAAACCAAATTGCCCTAACTTTTCTGGACTACCTGGTCTCTACAAACTTTCTGTGGTCTGCGAGGGAGGGAAAGAGGTGTTTCTCTTCATGTGGGTGTTGAATCTTGTGCTGGAATGTTTCCTTTTTCAATAGATATAGGGATGGATAGTCCACAGGATTCAAAATAAGATGAAGAACTCTTAATTCACTTAAACCTTTAGGTAGTTTAGATCTAAATATCAATTAATTTACTTCAGGATACCCTGAAGGATATCCTTCCTCCTGAAGGATATTTCTTTTTGTTTTGCATTTGATCTGTCAAAACTGGTAGAAATTCTTTTAGCAGAGGCATCTTCTTGTTTTGCATTCCTGAGCCTTAATTCTGGACTTTCAAATGCAAAGCAAGTGCAAATAGTCTTTGTTACTCTTCCACAGGTACCTTGGTCTTTGTCTGGTACAGAGGAGACAGGAGGATTGCATGTGAATTCTGCATTTGTAGGTATTAGGTGGTTCAGTGCTTAAGTAATAACAAATGCAGAATTTTTAACAAATTCAGCAAGTCCAATGGTTTATGTAGGATGTAATGAAGAGAAATATGCAGTTTCTGTATTTCTCTTCTATTCATTTGTTGTTTTATTGCTGCATTAAGGGTTTTTCTCCTTCCTGGGCAAGCAAAGGAATTTTCTCTTTTCTCCTGCCAGTTTCCCTCTCCCTGGCAATTCTGGGCTGAAGTCGCTGGGTGGCAGGTTTGCTCAGGCTCTCTTGGATGTAAAGGGTGAGCTGGTTGACACTTGACAGCAGCAGCCTGAACTGCTGAGCTTGAAACGTGCTCACCAGCACTTCACAAACACAAAAGATACAGATATTCCACTGTGAATATTAAGAATACTGGGTATATGAAGCATGTACATAATTTCCTGTTGATGAAGGATTCTCATCTGTCCCTCTAATAATATCACTATTAATTTATGTGACTATGCAGATCAAATTGCTGAAACTTGATAGAGCCACAGTATTTCAGTTCTCAAAAACTGTTATTATTTTCATATAGACATAATGCTAATTAAATTCAGGTAAACAGCTGCTTAATTCTTCTTTCTTTAAATGCGAGCTTTGGTATCTCCATCATTGCCGACAGCAAAACTAATTTGCATTACATTAATACTAAAATTAATTTCTCAAAAGGACATTTGTCAGTTCTGTTTTCATTTCCTGTGAGAGCAGTATGTAAAGGGGGAAAGAAAAAAAAAATTGGTTAGCTTCCAAAGAGACAAATGGAATCTTCAAAATCTTACTATTAAATAGATTACTTTTAACTTTATGTATGGTTATTCCTCTGATTATTTGATTGAGGAACTAAACATTAGCACATCTTTTCAAGTCCCAAAAAGATAGAGCTCTTCAAGTAACCTGGAAAACTCTAACGTTTGTTTGTTATTTATAGATCTGCTTTTTGTCATATATTTTTAAAGATTGAAAAGATTACTTTAAAGATGTTTATATTAAAAAATGCATACAGTATCCAAAAAGGAGTATTCCTTTGAGTTCATTACAAAAAAAAAAGAGTATTTTTTTTTATACTTTTGAATCCCACTAGTCCATTCATATGGATAGTCAGGAAGCGGAACTCCATAATTCAACTGGTTCAAGTCAGAAACCTGTAAGTAGACTTAGGAAGAGTTCAAATTTAGGCTGTAGTTGTCTTAGTGACATAATGACACAAATACATTTTAGAATGCTTCCCATACCAGCAGTATTTCTGTTTGCTACATTATTTATTAGCTGTCTTAATCGATATCAGTGAACCTGAAATCCTGATATTTTTATCACCATTTTGTCTTTAATAAGTTAAATTGAATTGCTGTACAAGTGTTCAGGAAGTTGACCTGCTTGCTAATTGCTTTTTTCTTTAAGTATTCAAAGAAAGAGTAAGTGGTGATGGAAAGATACAGTAAAGAAGGTGATGAATTTTGTCCTAGAGACAACTGACTGGTTACCTCCTCATATTTTCTCATATAAAGGGGCATTTCTGAAGCTGATGCTGACACACATCAGTGTCATGAGTGCTACGGAGCAGGAAGTAAAACCTGCTGAATCCACACTGACTTTGAAGTGTGAATTCTGAGTTTGCAGTGTTCTCCCCAGTGTTATAGGGGCAGGGACATGGCACAAAGGCAGACAAATACATTCAGCATAGGACTTGCAGGATCCATAGCTCAGGCTCTGTTCAGCCTTGAAGTAGCTTCTGAATCCAAGGTGTCTGTGCATAACCACCAGCATATCCCTGCAGCTATCTTGTGATTAACCTGCAGTAGTGTAGACTTCTCTGAATACTGAAAAGCTTATTTTTTCCTTATGCAAGTATTATTCCTCTTACTTTATCTCTCTTTGAAGTACAAAAAGCTTTACAGTGTTCTAGGATGACACTCATAGTATTCTGGACATACACAGCCAGACAGGTACTTTTAATTTAAGTGCAACACAAATGAAAGAGCCTGTTTCTTTATTTAGTTGTTAAAAGTGGTTAGTTCAGATACCAAAATTCACACTGCAGATTTCTGAAAGAGGTGAGATGAATTCTAGATTGGAGATGGTGTTTGCCAAAACATTTTGTTTGTTTCTTCTCCAAAACTGATGGTTTTATAAACAACAAAGAACAAGTTGAACTATAAAAATCATATTAGAGGAGTAGAGATTTATAGCTGCCTGATTTTTGTACATTATTTTAAATTGCAGTTCATTGGCTGGACGTGAATAGACAAAGTTATTCTACTGCATGTTCCTGCTTCAATAGATTGATATGGAGACACTTAGTTTTATTGTATAAATCTGTATTGCAACTCAAACTATTCTATGATTCTATGAGTTCACTGTTACCTGCAGCAGAGAATATACAAGGATTTTCATTTCCATTTTTCTTCATTGCTTTCCCTGGTAATCCTCCTTGCAGAGTGTGTAGTCTAGCTCCAGATGTAGACCAGGAAATTAACAGAAAATTCAAAAGAACTCAGGAGTTGGAGTAAAATATTTAGATAGAATTATAGAATCATAGAATAGTTTAGGATGGAAAAGACCTTTAAGAACACTGAGTCTAACTGTTAACCCAGCACTGCGAAGTCCACCTCTAAACCATGTCTCTAAGTGCCACCTCTACACATCTAAATACCTCCAGGGTTGATAATTCAACTACTTCCCAGGCTAACCTCTTCCAACACTTGACAACCTTTTCCATGGAGGAAATTTTCCTTGTTATTTGTGAGAGGAGACCAACCCCCTCCTCACTAATTTAGGTAGTTGTAAAGAGTGGTAAGGTCCCACCTCAGCCTCTTCTTCAGGCTGAGCACCCCCAGTTCCTTCAGCTGCTCCCCATCACACCTGTGCTCAAGCCTGTCCACCAGCGTTTGTGGCCCTTCTCTGGACTTGCTCCAGCACATCAATGTCCTTCTTGGTGTGAGGGACCCAAAACTGAGCACAGTTCTTGAAGTGCCTCCTCAGGAATGTTCAGTGGTATGCTGAACAGAGAAGAATAATAATGCATTTGTTGGAAATACCTCCCGGTCCACATCTCAAGCATAGAATTAACAATGTCTATCCTTTACATATAAATATAGCTCACTGAAGGAAAAGATTCTTTTGTGGGAATGACTGTCATCGTTATCCTGCTGAGTTTTTTATTTAACTGTAACTATGGTTTCTAAAACAAAACAAGGTCTCAGGTGAATAGGATTAAGACAGTAGTGTTGAAACTGGTGGTGTTGTCCTTATGTCTCTGATGTCAATAGCAGGAAAACATCTATAATCACATTTACATTAACATACCTCAACAGCTGTTGGATTATCTGTTCTGGTTTTAGCAACCACTCAGCTAATTCTTTACTGGCAGGATCAAACCAATTCATGTGAGCTCATTTAGAGTTAATAATTCTAGGTACAGGAGTAGAAAAAGATTTTTAGCATTATTTCTAGCTTTGGGCAAACTGATCTCATCACTAAGCATCCCATCTCTTCTGGATTACTTTTTATTGATTGTCTTACCATTTTACATCTATTGTGTATTAAACAATGCTGAAGCTCAGATGTCTAATTTTAGAACCTGAATTAAAAAAACCACTCTGTCTCTGCTTACCAGGTTCTTCTATTTCTGCCAAGTTAACTTTCCTATTACAAAAGGCTTGTAAATCTTATATTAACAGAAGTTCCTTTATTGTCTCCGAGGGCCCAACAAAAGGGGTTAGACACTGTTTTCAATCAAAGCACTAGATTCCTGTAAATGATACTTAATTGTACAGGGGCACATTCTGATGGCTTTCAGCAATTTAGTGCCCTGGCAAAGGTGATTGTCAGAAAAACCAGTGACTATCAGAAATCGGTCATAGAATGCTATTTTTGACATCACTATTAAATCATAAATATAGGGCTTATATGATGCAAGTATTTGCTTGAAACTTGGTAAATACTGAGTGGTGAACCACAGATACCCTTGGAATATCCCTGAGTATTGCTATCACTATTTCCAGTCTGTGATTCAGTCTTCTCTGAGTTAAGGAAGGCATTTTTAAACGTAGCCAAGCTGAGGTTTTTGGATGAAAACATACAGCACATTCATATCTAATTTGTGGACAGAATTTGCTGATGCCTGTGCTCTTAATTTGCTTGGTAAGCTCTTCTTTTACCACCAAGAACTTAGGCTTCTTCTGAGGTATGGAAAGCTTCATTACCAACTGCATAAAGCCTTGCTCCAGGAGAGCTTCTGAAGCAACAAAATACAATGCCATATCTATGGGGTTTTTTATTATTTTTTAAATTATGTTACATTTTTCCATCTTTTTTTCATCATTTAGGTTATAATACCAAGTTCCCATAAGGGAAGTTATTGTTAGGGCAAGTATATGGGCAAATCATTATCAAATACAATAAATTATTTTAATTAAAGTGCTAACATAGAAATTAATGAGTACTAGTCCTAGTAAGAATTGGTAATCATTTTTTATTGAAGTAATAATATGATAATTCTTATAACATGGTTATGAGAATTCTGGTCTGTTTCTAAACCTTATTGCTTTGCCCAGCATTTGCTTAAGTTTATTTGCAGACAAAAATGCAAGTAATTATCAGAGAATCACAGGGACTGTGGTTCTGTCTAGGATGACATTTAGTGTTAATGAACCAATACACAGCAGTCAAATAGAGAACTGTTTGTCTTTTTTATTAAAACCAAAACCAATAGGAGCAGAATTAAAAAAACAAAAGACCAAAAAAACAACAACCAAATGAAAAAAAGGAACTGAAAAATCGAAGAGTTTGATTTTTTACAGCTTCTTTGTTGTAATTTTTTGGAGGACAGAGGAGCAGGTAGCTGCCTTCTTTGTTCCCATAGAGCTACTGACACTCTGACTGATTTTTCTCCCTGGAAACTGTTGCCAGAATTGCTCAGCACTGTAGGGCTCACATGTGATTTGTCAGGTGTTCATCCAGACAGTGTTCACTTATGCAGTAATTCCAGCAGGTTTTCAAAGGATGCTGTCTATGATAGCAGTCTTCTTGGAGTTCTCATGAATAAACTGAGGAGGCATGAGCTCAGAAATGACACTGTCCCAGACTCTCCTCATCTCTGTAGGATACATGCATTTTGAAAAACCAAATTAAAAGCCATATTACCCTTGAATGAAAAGTGTGAATATATATATATCCACTTCAAAATAGTTTAATAATAACTAAGAGAGAAATTATCTGGAATGTATCAGGAAATCTGGATTATTCACTGATCCAGTAGATCTGTTTGATCCTTGCTAGCAGCACTTGTGTCACTCAAAAAGAGAGAAGGCACAGTGTAACTTGCCTTTCTTGCTGACCCTGTAAGGCAATCAGCTGAAGTGTTGCTAGCCAGAGTCAAGCACTTTCTTTCATGTGTGCTTGGTTCCTCTTTCATCAAATAATTTATTTACCACAGTCATTTCTTCAATATGTGAATTCTTATGTTGGACTGAAAAAAATTGATGCTAACAGATTTCAGTTTGTGCTAAAATTTTATGCCAGCAGAAATTGAAGCTGGCAACCAAAATCCTCACTGGAGTCTGGAAAGGAAAAGGGTAGTGTTATCTGGGTATTTTAGTCTCCTCTAAATATAGACTATAAGCTCTTATTCTAGTTTTAGAGCATTTGGAAAAGATTTAACCTTACTTTCTCCCCCCATCCTTTTCAATCAAGAAACATAAACTGCATGACATTAGCTTTATTTCATTTCTTCTGCATGTCTAAATGCAGAGACACAGCTCACAATATTCAAGATTGTCTCGAAGGTCTTTTTTTTTACCCAGAATCTGCAATGATAGCACTAGTTCTTACACCTAAATATGTTTGCAGTTTCTTTTTGTACAGACCATTTTGCATCTGAATTGCTTTTATTCCTGCTTGTAAAGGTCTGTGGATTGCAGCAAGTTATCACAATGTTTGATTTTTTTTTTGCGGGTGGGAGGGTGTTTCAGTTATATTTTTGAACAATTTTCAGTGAATTAGGAAATCTGCATATTGCCCCTGTTGATACAGTGTGGTATAAATCCATGTATTAATTTTTTGTAGCACTTTTACTCCCATGAAAGTTCAGATGTATTTTGGTGAGAACATTTGAGGTTTTAGTGAAATCCCTTTAAGACTAGCACGTGTATAACCCATTGATTTAGCCTAATAATCTTTTTCTGGAATAAAATGCAGGATTGATAAGCAAAATATTTCAGGTGAGTTATTTTTTAACACTTAAGTTAAAGTCTTCCCATAAAATGTGTTTTTCATTAAGAAATAGCTGTGGTGCACATAGTGGTTTCTGTTCCACTCATTTTTTACAGGTGCATGTCTGGTTACTCAGAAGTGTCATAGGATAAAAATACTATATTCTGTTTGCCTCTCTGTATAGCCAAAGGTAGCCAGTGGCACACATAGCCATCTGAAAACATGGCTGTGTGTTTCCCAGTAGTCTGGCATTGGTGAAGAGTGTTAAGGAAGGATTAGGGTCTGGGATGATGGTGTATGAGCCTTGTTGAAAGGTCAATTGCTTCCCTGGGGTCCTGCTGCTTGCCAAGGAGCAGTGAGAGCTGAGCTGGGGGAAGAGCATGTCCAGCCTGGCAGGGACCTCAGCAGCAGGGGAGGGCAGAGGAGTACAGGGCAGGTCTTGGTGCACCTTTGTTTAGTCTCTGCTTGTAGCCTCTCTGAGATAAAAACTCAGGTACTGCTATAGGATTAAAAAGGAAGAGCCAAACAGTATCCCACTCTTTTAGTAGGACTCCATGACATTTTATCCTGCCAATGTGTTTAAAAAAAGCAAGTAATGGTGCAGAAGAATCATGTGACTGTGGATTATGAACAAATTTTTGACTCAGATATGGGCTTCAAATTTAGTTTTCAGATGTGGGCTTCAAATAGTAAGAGGGAAATGTTGACTTGTTAATAGTCATTTACTAAGGTGTCTAGTTTTTTCATGTCCAGTAAAGAGCTGCAGCTCCTCAGAAAACACAGGACACTTTCAACAGCTGTCCTATAAATCAGGTGTATGTTTGAGGGTGATCCATCCTCTAAGTGAGCACTTTTTAGAAATAGCAACCCCTGTAAGTCACTTGGGAGGGATGTGTAGACAGGTAGCTGCACAGGGATGTTTATCAGTTTGACTAAGTGTTGTTTTTGTGACAGATTAAATCCAATGGTGAGCTGCTGATTAAAAATGTTCAGCTGCGGCATGCAGGGAGGTACATGTGCACTGCTCAGACAATTGTGGACAACTCCTCAGCTTCAGCTGACCTTGTGGTAAGAGGTAAGCTTCTCCTGGTAATACAGAAATGTGGCTGGTTTTCACCTAGATAGCACAAGAGTGTTTCTGATTGTTTAGGATATGTGATTTCTCATCAACAGATGGCAGAAATTAAAATGAGAAGTGCATAAACATGCAAAGTCATAAAAGTCTACTCAGGGTACTGATTCGGTTGCAGACATTTAGAGATCTGACTGAGCATGTGTTTTCCTGAAAAGAAATAAGGATTTTTTGATTATGGGTATTTTCCTTGTGTGAAAGCAACTTTTAGATAGTTTAATTTGGTGTTCATTATTAAAAATAGATTTCAAGGATAATTTCAATGTATTTCCTGGATGCATGTCTAAGTCACTTCTCATTTTTCATAAAGCTGTATGGATTAAATTATTGTGTATGATACTAGGCCTAAATTAAAAGGATCCTGAGTTTTCAAATTACAGAAGCCAAGCCATCTGAGGTTAAATTTATCACTCAGTTTTTATCTGATTCATGTCTGTTAAATGTTACTGCAGCCTCAAAATGCTGTTCTTGCTCATACAGTATGCATCCTACAAGATCTGTTACAATGTGAAGTTTTAATAGCATGAGTTAAAGTCCTTTGGGCATTTTGCTTTCTTTTATGCCTATGGGCATAACACATTCTGAAGTGCTAATGCTCTGTTTTGCTGACAATTCAGAACTGATACAACTTGAACATTGATTTGTTTTGCTGTTGTGTTTTGCCCCACATTTGAGTCACACCACAGAGCTGTGTAGCAGCTGAAGAATAGCTAGTGTCATGGTTTTGAACTTCTGTTATCTCAGAAGTTGTTGTGCAATTGAATATTTCTGCATTTAATTTTTTTCTGGGTAATAACAGCCCATGAAATGTCATCAGTTTTGGATAAAATGTCAAAGCAAATATGGTAAGTGATGAAACTACAGAATAGATCTGCAATGTAAAAGAGTAGGATCTGTTCATATGCCTTAGTATTATGTAAGCAATTCCTATTAAAAATTAAAAGACAAGGTGCTTTATCAAGCTTCTGATTCCCTTTCCAACCCAGTAATTAGAGTTGCTCAGAGACTATTTTGTAGAAGAAATTAGCATTAATTTTGTTCTCAAAATTCAGATATTAATACAATGAACACAGTTCTGCTTACGACTGCCATTTTTGTGAGTGTAAGACTCAGCATCTTACCAGGCCAAGAGTAATTATCTTACAAAATATGAAAAATGTGAGGTTGTAGTTTCACTGCCTTGGTAAGGAAGAGACAACAGCAGAGAATGAAAACAAAGAGCTACATTCCAGAGCATCTCATCAGTGGAGTGGTAAAGGATAGCCACTGTCACTGCAAGCACATGAAGATGTTTTGTCTGTCCACAAACCAATTTAGCAGTTCATATGGATTGTTCTATGTGATCTTGTCTAATTGCTAGGGATGTTAGTCCACTGAAGATTCTGCAGCCCCTCTGTGCACCTACAGATCTTACTGGCCCTGTGTTGGCCTCCCTGGGGCAGTGTTACAGATGTGCCTGCTTCCAGCTCTGGAATGTGGGATGCCTCCTGGATGTGCTTCAGGCCTGTGCTGTGGGTAGCTGCCTCCTGGATGGACTGCTTGGATACATGCAGCAGTTTGTCACCTGGATGCACCCAGTTCACTGTCCCTGGTACCTGGGACTGCCATGTCAGCACCTGTCTCTGCCCACTGTATGTGGACCCAGTGGAACCATGCCCCATTGCTAAAGCAGCTACCAGCCTTGGGGTTAGTTGTGGGTCCAGTATCAGCTTTCCCATGGAGCCTTTTCCTTTTCCTATGGCCCTTGGTGTTTCCTGAGACATGTCATTTTCAGAAGCTGATAGTGAGGTGAGAAGTTGTAAGAGGTATCTTTTGAAGAAAGAAGGAAAGTTGTTGGGACTGATGAACCTTTCCATACCTTCCAGCCTGAGGGCTTCTGAAGTGAACAGTCTTGCAGGAGAATGGGTCTCTCATCAGACCTTACCTGTGTGTATCCTTAGACCTGAGATAGGAAATGTGCATGTTACCAGGGTAGAAAGTTAACCAACAACCCTCATCTTAAAAAACAGCTCTTAACAACAATTTCTACTTCCTGCATCCTTTGTGAAGAGTAAGAAGCTGTTTCTATGTGCAGTGAGGTACTTAGTCCTTACCTCGAAAGGGAGATCCAAGGAATGAAATTGCTTGCTTGAAGGATATATTCATTGAAACCAAGGAACAGCAACATATGCTAGTATATGCTTTTGTTTCAGTTAATTTCATTTGAGTCCTTTGGCTCAGCTGTATGGAGAAAATAAAGAGCTCAAGAGGACCTAAAAATATATTTGGCACACTGTGTGTTTAGATCTGATGTAGAAATCTCCTTCCATTCTGTTTTGTTGTTTTGTTTTGATTCTCTGTGGTTTCTCTGTAAATAGTGCAGAGAAATATATTATGGTATTGTTGGGGTTTTTAATATTCTCTGGGACTTGTTCAATCAGGTTGTTGGATAATTATCTGAAACATGTAGGCTTTTTATTATCTCTGAATGTTGAAGCAGAAAATATGTCTCAGTAGTCCTAATGCACTGTATCTGTTCTTACACAACAGTTAATATGTATCAGATAACTGTGTATCACATAAAACAGAAGCACAATAACAAAACCAGAATTTTGTAGGAACTTGGAACCTGATGAGGGGTTTACCACATTGAGGTAATATGAAGACCAAGAAAAATGGGAAGAGATCTATAGAAATCTCTTTTACGGTATGATTTTTCTCCAAAATAAGTTACAGGGTTTTTCATATCACTTGCAGCCAGGGCCTATATGGCACAAGCAGAAGTGTAGGTTAAAGGTGGGCCCCCAATAAGGTCAACATTAGGTGGAATTTAAGAAGGAAAATTTTTTGGGTTTTTTCCTGAGTTCACTTTTGTTTGGTAAAAAGAGCAGCAACATTTTCAAAGTATCATCTTTTCACTTAAAATTATCTCAATATTGATTAGGCAAGAATTGTGGAAGTTTTATTTGGTAGTTATAAAATGCAAGAGCAGCTGTCCTCTGAATCATTCTGTAGAGTATTAAAAGCTGATGAACTTTAATACTTTCAGCGTATTTAATTTGTTAATTGTACTATCTTTTTTTTTTTTTTTTCTCTTTTCCAGGTCCTCCAGGCCCCCCTGGAGGTATAAGAGTAGAAGAAATTAGAGACACTGCTGTAGCACTTACCTGGAGTCGTGGAACAGACAATCATAGTCCTATTTCCAAATACACTATCCAGTCAAAAACCTTTCTATCTGAAGAGTGGAAAGATGCCAAAACAGGTAAGAGTAATGCCAGAAGAAATAAAGACAGTAAGTTTTAAAGTATGATTGTTAGAAAGTCAATTTCTGATTTTGACTAATCAGATATAAGACCCAGTAGAAGGAAACCAGGGAGGCTCTTGATGTCTGCTGCAGGTTTACTGTCCTGTCAGTGTCTTGTCAACAGTTTTGTTCCCAGCATTTGGAGGGCCTAAACTGAATATCAAGAAATACATAAAAGAACCAGACAAAGTTGCTACCTGGTTTTTTACCTCCTCCTTGTTGCCTGAAACATTCAACATCAACTCCTGGAATCATAAAAAATTATTTACAGATTAATTTGGATGAAAAGTGGATCATGTGCTTGTTATGTAGAAAGCTGGTTAAAATTGTCTGCTTTCTCCTGGGAGCAGACTAAGTTCCAATTGCAATAAAACTGGCACCCCTAGAGAAAACATAGCTAAGATTATCCTTCTAACCACTGGATGTCATCATTGTGCCACAAAATTACAGTTAAAGAGGAACCTACCTAAGCACAAGACATGCTAAAGTAATTTTTTTTGCATATAAAAGCATAAATTTTTTAATATTTTAAGCTACTAGTATCTCTGAATGCTTTATGAAGGATAGCATTGTCACAAGCTATACAGAGTTTTCCTATCAATATGTTTCATTATCCCAACCTTATAAATTACAACTTAAGTGCTTTCCTGTGGAATTAAGATATCACATACTCAACATTTCTAAATACTAAAAATAGTAATTGTTTCAGAGATTGTCTTCCATTTAAGTTTTCACTTGAAACTGAAGACATGTAAGAAACAGACTGACATATTGAACTGAAAATCTGTTACTTTTTTAGAGTAAAAAGTTAGATATAGTAGGCCTTCTGCCTTAGATCATATTTTTCTTTCAGACTATGTAGTGTATGAAGTTCACTTGGATATGATTGCCTCCATCAGCCAGAACTGATATTTTTTTTATGTCAAAGAGCTTGGAAAGTAAATCCAGAATGTTCCCCAGCCCCTTCTTATATCTTGTTTAATGGCTTCTGTAGAATAGATTTCTTTGCACTTGAAAAAGAATTAATGTAGAAATTAGAGCTGTTCAAATAACTGATTATTTGGTTCAGTAAAAATACATGCAGGAGGGGGGATGCTTTTAGACTAGCCTCCACTTTTCTCAGGATACGTTAATTTTATCTCTTATTCATTCTGTACTTTTCAATTAAAGAAAATAAGGAAATGTGAAGAATTTCTGGTGGCAACTGATCCTGTTTTGTTTGTGCTGTGCATTACTGCAGATGGAAGTGGAGTGTAAGAGTTAACATAAGTGCTGGTTTCAGATCTTCGTTCTGTCTGACTTAGAGCAGAGACTTGAAACCACTCTTCTCACTTCTCAACAAGATTCCCTACTTGCAATGTTATAGGCATGATGGGATGAACTTCTCTGCACTTCTGAAGTTCTCTGCTTCTCAGAATTACTGAGATAGTCTTTAAGACATGCAGTCAGACTTTGAATCTTACCCTAAAGAATGCTGAGTGGGATTTACATCTTGGGTGGGACAGGGAGAAATCTAGATTGTTGAATTCCTTTTTAAAGATGCTAACACAAAAGATATACATTATTAATTTCTGAAAAATTGAAAGTAACTATTCTGGTGTTATTAAAATCATTACTTTTTCATTTGAACCACGCTTAGGAATTCTGATAAATAAATGTTTCCCTCAAAATAGGTAAAATCATCATAGTAACCATCACTGGCATCACTGCAAGCTTTTACCTTATTGCTGAGCTGCTCCCATTTTGATTCAGCGTTAACTTTCAGATTAATGAAGCATCATGAACAGTCCAAAGTGATCTCTTGCCAAATGTTTAGGCTATCAGTTAATGCTGCTAATTTTCAATGTGTGAAACAAGAAAATATACTTTGGCATTGCGCTTTGGAAATATTGTTATTATTGCTACTAACATTATTCCCCCAGCCAAATCATTAATCTCAGGTTTCATAATAGTAAGTGTGTCTTGTGAAAGAAGTGTATTCTACTTCACAGCATGGAAAGATGTATGAATGGATTATGTAATAAGTTGTTTGCATTTATGTTGCTCTTTCCAGTTAAGGGGATCAGATTCTCATTCTGCCAAGTGTTCATAATGGTTCTGGGAATCTGTGGGTCAGTAAAACTAAATTAGTAGATCAGATAGCCCAAGAAGGACATTAAAAGAATGTTAAATTTATATCACAACTTGGATGACATGAGAGGTTTGCAATAGCTTTACTGACTAGACAGAAAAATAATTTGAGTAAGGATGAAGGAGGATGGTGGTCAGGTAGGAAAAAAAATGAAAAGTGTGTTCCCTTTCTCCTTCAAGACCTCACTTTGGATGGAAATGTAATGATAATTAGGAAGAGGGAGGTGGTGTCACCATCTAGTGCTCAGACTGTTATTGCCTATGTTTTTTGCAGGCATTGCATTTATATTTTAATTCCAAGTCAGCTGCCTTTCCAGTGCAGAATATCTCAGTTCTCATCCTCCTCTGAACACAAGACTCTAATTTGACAAACAACTCTTGTTTGTATATAAATGAAAATCCTCTGTCCTTCAATAGCTGCAGACAGCTATAGAAACAACCCCTATTGTTTGTGAATTGCAGACAGTCATGAGTTACTCATTTTATTTATGATAAAGAAGCTCATCCTTAAGACAATTACAAGTCTTTTCATGGGAATTGCAAGAACATGAAATTTACATTTCTTGATCGGAACCAGATAGCAAGTTATAACATGCTCACTAATTAGGTGCACCAAATTAGGACCACATTTTATAAACCACTCTTCATCAATTGATTGAACCCTACATGTCTAGCCCTTGTCTGTCCATGTAATGAATTTTTATTTACTGTTTCTGCATTACAAATTTCTCATTGTGTTTGTCTGTAGGTAAAATGAAATTCTACAGCTACAATATGTAATTAGTAAGGAAATCTCATAGCTACATGTACTATTTCACACCCAGTTAAAACTTAAATGTCAATAAAGGCTTATCCAAGATAGTGTCATAGTTTCCAAATTCCCAGTCACTGCTGTGGGTACTCCTTGTAAAATGTGATATTCCTAATGTACAATGTCAAATTTGCTTTAGTTTTCTATGTGTGGTTGCAGTGTAAGTTTTGTTGCAATCAACCACACTGTTGCTGACCTGAGTGTGAAAATGCTGTTTTCTAAAGCATTTAATCTTTTTTTAGACCCATCAGATATTGAAGGAAATATGGAATCCGCTACAGTGATCGATTTAATTCCATGGATGGAATATGAATTCCGGATAATAGCTACAAACACTTTGGGGACAGGAGAACCCAGCATGCCATCACCCAGGATTAGAACTGAAGGCGCTCGTACGTAAACAGACAATGTCAGGGTTTTTCAAATGTGTTTCTTAATTTTTACATTTTTGTTCACCAATTTGGTAGTTTTAGACTTTACTTTTAAAAAAGCAGTTTATAAGATCCAATGTGCAGAGAATATATTTTCAGCCACCCATTACTACAGATTGTAGTAAGCAAGTACCAAACTATGAAGATGTGATAGCATCTAAGCAGACAGAAAAGAAACTTCATGATATGGCAGATTTGTCTTCATTGCTGAAACAGAACCATACTGCATCTTTCAGAGATCCCCCACTGTATCTGTCAGCCAGGCTGTGTGTGTATGTGTGCATGCACATGTTCGGGAGTGTGGTTCAGGACTTAGGAAGAAACATGCATGTATTTAACAAGAAAAATGTCCATTTGCCATTTGGTTTGTATTCTAACTAAAGAATACATGACAGCATATGTGTTCTACTGGATAATGCCAGTTTTCTGTGATTGCAGGTTTGGTCTGGTGTCTTCTTACATCATGTCACATATGTGGCATTGTCCAACACAAATGCCTCTCTCATCAGTCTGGTTGCTCAGTGTTAATAGCTCAGAGCATATTTAAGGGTATTCTTCAGACTCAGGCACATCCTTTTTATAATGAATTCTCCAAAAGGAGGACTTAGATGTTACTATTCCAGTTAATACATTCTGGTTTGGCTGTGCAGAGGAAATAACAGCAGTGTCCTGGGGGGTAATGTATTACTGCACAAAGACTGTGTCCAGCAAAGCCTGTATACCACAGAGTAACACCCACTTGCAGTCTAGATTTCTTTACAGTTGTTTCCCATAGCTTAAGTTTTGAAACTAAAAGTGAAAAAGCAAAGTGTGCAAAACAACTTTTGCAATTACACCTGCTAGGTCATAACTTTGATTAGATAGTATTTTCAAAATAAAATGTATTTGCATTGTAAATTTCAAAACATCCATTAAAGACAAAATTAGTCCATTAAAATTTTGTTGCTTGGGGAGAAATAAAAGAAAATGGTTAAATTATTTTGGATAAGAAAGGAAAAGCCACAGAACTTTAATACTTAAGTAAAAGATAATCACTGCCTAGAAAATTGACTACAAGCATCATATGTTTTATGACTCAAAAGCTGCATTTGAAGGCCCAAGAATCTACAGGAGAAGTCTGGTGCTCAATAGACATTTAAAAAATGTTAGAAAAGACACAGATAAGGAGGGAAATAATGGAATAGGGGTAGTGGGGAATGGGGAATAGGGGTGGCGTCCTGCAGTTTGCAGTGTGCTATGTTCATGGCATTTTTTGTAGCCTCCCCAAAAATGGCATACTTCCCAGTTTTGCAGTAGGATGTAGCTCTTTTGCAAGAAGTGGTCTCTTTAGTCTGTTGTCTGATTCCCCAGGCACAGCACCATGCTCTAGCAACAGTTTTTGGCTTTGGCAAACCATGCAAAATGGTAGTATAGTCTGCTTAGGCATCAGTCAGCACTTCTTGTCATGACAAAATAGGGTATAAATAATTTACAGTTTACAGATTTACTTCTGTACCCAAGTGTGTTTTCTGCCAGGAGCTGGAATTTGTTACAAGCTGACGTAGGATTTGGGTTGCACTGTCAATGTCAAGGGTACTAGAGAAGCAGTATGCACAACTCTGCGCATTTTCATGTAATTCTGAAAAAGATAAATAACAACCAAAAAGCCATGTCCACATATTGTAGTTATTGTTAACATTTTCTGTGTTAAGCAGCAACAAACAGTCCTGTGTCTTTGTTGTACTATGTGGGTGACAAATAATGTCTGTTACACTTAAAAGTTGTCAGCGTCTTTTTCGAATTTGAAGTCTCTCTTCGGGTAGATAACTAATTTCAGTAACTTATTTACATGCTAAGATTGTGTGCAATGGTTTTTTATTTTTAATGAAACAGCTTGCTTCATCAATAACATTTCACATTGATTTCTTGAAATTCAATGGATCAAGGTCTGGTTTTATGTATTTTAGCTTCTGGGTGCATTAGAGTAATTGTCTAAGTATAGTTGTCTAAGTTAGTTATCTGGTCTTAACAGAGAGAGAAACCTGGGTTTAATGGTTGAGAAAATTAGGAAGATTCTTTTGAAAAGAATGACTTGTTAGACTTTAAACAGTCAGGTTTTTCCTGTTCTTTGGCAGCCTGTCTATCTATCTTCTTTGACTACTTAAGCATTCTAGCAACCCTCTGCTTCTAACATGGCTCTAAAGCTATATATTTATAATAGATAGCATGACTACAACGTCAAGTAACAAACTCCAGCTTTCTCTTAAATTGTCATACGTATGTTTAGTCTTGATCTTCACTAATTTGTTTTCAGAAAGGACACAAATAAATAATGTCAACCATGCACTGAATGCTGGTTTTAAATTTATTTTTACATATCTTTATCCTGTCTGAAAACATTAGTACTGCTCTGCTTTGTGTTCCTCTTCAGCTGACCCTCAGAGAAGGCCTCAGCAAACATCTTCCTTACATAGTGCTTGAGCACTATGACTTGCGGCTTTCACTGCATAGTGCAGAAAATGCCTGATCCTATCAGAATTTTTTTACACAAAGAGCACATTAATTTAGGTAGGTTATGTAGCTCATACATGCACATATATAATTGATGCCCTGTAGATAAGCTATCATATAATCATTTTTCAGGGGTACATTGTGTGTCCATATTGAGTGACAGCAGATAAATACACAAACACCATAGAGGATTGCAACAGAACCATTGCACTCAGTGCAAAGAGTCTGAGAGAAATGACAATATAGGAATGACTTATAATGGAGTCCTTGAAAGTATCCTGCTTTATCACCTAGCTGTTCACTAATGATAGATCAACAGATAGTATTTCATTACACAGAATATCAGTGTAAAATGCAATTAGTAAATCATTAAGTGCTATGCCAGTTTTGCTTAGCTACATCTACCCATCCTGAACAGGACTATCAAGAAGACATGTGACACTAATCTAGAATACAATTAGGCTGCCAGTGCTTCAAAGATAGACCTAGGGGTTTAACCTTATGCATGGCAAGTAAATCCATTGAAGTAGGTGTAACTGATCACATTGTCTTGAGGTAATTACATGTGCAAGTCCATGGTGCTTGAGCCCTTGGCGTACCAACATCTGAGAAAGCACAAGAACAATACACAGTGTGTTTCTCTTAAGACTTATGAGAAATTTTCCATTCCTGAATATTCAATTAAATATTTGTAGATAATACAAGGAGAAGGAAGAATGATTGCTAGCTATGCTTACAGCTGGCACATTTCCTGAAGCAGTAGCTATACATTAGTCTTGGCAGATTGCACACCATCATTACTTCAATTGTGTGTGCCACGTGTGCTCATTGGCCTTGCAGCTGTCTTCTGCATACTTTGTAGTAATTTTTCTTGTCTCTTCTGTTTCACTAGCTCCTAATGTGGCTCCTTCTGATGTTGGAGGAGGGGGTGGAAGCAATCGAGAGCTGACAATAACATGGATGGTAAGTATTGCGCATGCAAGATGGCATGAAACCTGTACCATCTTATATCTGATCTTGCTCCTCCTGAAACCTGTGGATGCTTTGTCTCTGGGTCTTGTGAGAACAGGATTTGTATATAATATACAGTTTTTCAGACTTTTCTCATGAAAAAGTACACGAAAAGGAATGAAGAGACTACCTTAGGGGTTTATGTGTTGGACATTTCTAAACTATCATCTAAAACAAAGAGATTGAAACATATACTGACTATGATAATGCATCGTTAAAAGCAGTCTTCATTCTGCTATTGAAGAAATGGTTTTGAAAACTTACCTATACTGTGAATATAGGTAAACCAAGAAGGGAAGAGATACACCAAGGTAAGAGGAAAGCAAATCACAGCACAAGAGAGGATAAGGATTTATAAACAAAGTTGCATAGGGAAAAGTAGAGTGAAAGAGAGAATTGAAATCTACTCCAGGGTATTTGGGGAAGCTAGGGAGGAGAAATAAAAAAAATGATTGTTGGCTTCATGTCACAGCCTATCAGTATCCAGGAAAAACAGAGTTACAGAAGCATTACCTCTGGCAAAGAAAGATGGTTGTGTTATGCTTGAGAAAATTACTAAGTTTGTTTTCTGTTGACCTCTCTGTTCACTGTCATAGGGCTGTGGGATACATAAGGCACATTATGCCATTTGTGTCTTTTGGAGAATATTTGTTTCATATGTAGCAGCTGAATTGCCTCTAGGAAGAGTGCTTTTTCTTGGGGGAAATAATGTAAAGATGTCATAAGTCCAATTGTATGTATTGTTGTGTAGGGGTTCTCCTTATGAATATGCAGATTTTAATCTATATGCATATTTCCTTTGTTTTGTATTTAGAATTGATCATATATCTGTGAAAGTTCTCAAGTATGACAGAAATAGCCAACCATATCTTTGAGCTATCAGCTTTGTGCTTTCCTGGCTGGGTTTTGTTTTGGGGTTTTGGGGTTTTTTTGTTTCTTAACTGAGTACGAAATATTTATTCAGTCTTCCTAAGTATTTTACCAGTGAAGAAAAGATTTATAAGTTTCTGAAAAAGGAGGTACACAGTTCTGTTAAAATATATTGGAAAGGTTGTATCTTAGTTCCCCTAATTATAGGAAGAAAATGTGTCCTAATTGGCTTAATTCTTAATTCTTTATTTTTGAAGAACAAAAGAACACGTGCAATGGACAGGTACAGAACACCTAGATTATTTTACTTCACAAGCTTTTCTTCTAAAAACTTTAACAAACTACTGAATGCTTCTTTCATTGTATGTAAAGGCTAGTACTTGTGGCATTTCCAATACAGTGATAACTTGGCTGTGACCAAAATAAATAAAGAAAATATAACCAGGAGAATAGTGACTAAAGTAAGACCAGAAGTACAAGACCGCTTTAGTATTTTCTATACACCCAGGCAGACTTATATTGTTACTATTTCTCTTACCTAATGTTATGCTTTTCACATCTGTTCTGAGTAGCTCCTTTAGTGAGATAAATTAAGCATGGCTTCAAGTATTTATTTCCAAAGAATCTTCTATGCTATGTCTAGCAAGGGTTTTTAAATAGAGACTGTAGATTCATGGAGTCTGACAGACAACAATATATCTATCTGTAAGGCTAAGATAAAAATACATATTGATTCCCCCAAATGTGCTGACATTTGCATATGCTTCTCTAAATAGTCCTTAATTAAGAAGAGAAGAACAAAATGTATGGCAGGTTCACATGTTGCTGCCAATCCCTTTTCAGCTTCTTCTATGATTCATAAGGCCAGGTTGAATGAGACAGCCAGAGATGCAATCAAAGCTCTTCTAAGACTTGTTTTGAAAAAGGAACTGAGAAGGAGAGCTAGGAGTGGCATGCCCATTCTTCCTCATTTTTCCCTATTTGTGTTTCCCTCTCCCATTTTCTTTCTCAAAGTTTTCTGTGGATTCTAAAAATTATTCAGCTACTATGTTCTGCCATTGGAGGGAAAGCTGCTTTCAAATTTCATATAAGACCTTTCAGGAAATAATTTTTTTGTGCCATTCCTGGCTTTCTAAAGTTTGCTCTGGCTGAAAATCATTCTGAGGCTAGGGCCTCATCCAATCTGCTTACTTTGGCATATGAGATCAAATTCTGGTTTATTTTAAGCAGCTAGTTACAATGATAAATTCAGAAGATCAGCTACACAGAAGCTGCATAAAACCTTGCTCAGAATATCTCCACACATGGTGGCTGAAGTGCTGCAGTAGTGGGCAAACACCTAAGGAGAATAATAACTCTTTGTGTCCCTGCTCCAAGACCTTTGCCTTAAGATGAGCTGTTTCATCTCTGCAAGGTTTCCAATAGGGAAAAAGGTGATGCAGAAAGCTTATTTTCAAAGGATGCTTCTGATCAACCTCCTGATGCACAGAAGAATGATGTGATTTTGGCTGGTTGGGTGAAGTGTCTAATAGTTGTGGTAAAAGCTCCACGGACTGAGAAGGGATCACTGAATGTAGAACATTGGTAAAAGAAGAAAAATCCATTACGGCAGATTGTCTTCCAGTATTCCTAAGTATAGGAAATTAGCTATAGTTTTAAGAAATACTTTGGATAGGTACCTTTGATACCTGTACTGAAAGTGGGAGTCATTTCATTAAAAGATTTACCAGTTAGAAGCTAGGTAGTCTAAATCAGCATCTGGATTGCCTCCATCATCAGTGAAAAGTGGTAGGATGAGTCATTCTTTGAATGTGTCCATCTTTCTTTATCAGCTGTACCAGTTGTCTAGTGACAAACTTTCAGTAAATTAATATAATTCTGGCCAGCCACATAGATTTTCTCTTCACTGCGAGCCTTTTGCAAGAATATCGATCTCCATACATACATGGACCCCTATACTGCCATAATATATCTGTGTTACATAGCTGCTGTGCCTCATTCCTTCGGTCTTTTTTGCTAGCTGCAGCTGTTTTATTACACAATTATTCTTGGTTTCTTTCTGTGAGAGGTAACATGATGTGTGTTGCACTGAGTTCAGATGAGGAAAAAGTTATTAAAATGTTTTCCTAGCAAATTCGCTAATACTGCAGATCTAAGGGGGCCTATTTTTAACGGGGGTGGAAGCAAGCCATTGAAGGAAACCAAGATGAAATGGAGGTTTAGTTCAGTGTTTTTAAAAGATACACATCAATGCTTTCTGCATTATTTATATTTCATTCTAGACTTAGCTGTTTAGCAAAAATTAACATTTTATTTTTTGTCTCTACAGCCTTTGTCAAGAGAATACCACTATGGCAATAACTTTGGTTATATAGTGGCCTTCAAGCCATTTGGTGAGAAAGAATGGAGAAGAGTTACAGTTACTAATCCTGAAATTGGCCAGTATGTCCACAAGGATGAATCAATGCCACCTTCAACTCAGTATCAAGTAAAAGTGAAAGCTTTCAACAACAAAGGAGATGGGCCATTCAGTCTCACTGCTGTCATTTATTCAGCACAAGATGGTGAGTAAATGTTCCAAATGAGTTTTACTCTGTGGGTCCAGATTAGCACTTCCAACATCAGTAGAACCTGGTCCTTGACACTGATTTGTATAGGAGGATACATCTTCAGCAGGGAGGGTGTGCATTGCTTGCACAAAACACTTGTTCTGCTTTCCGTGGGATGCAGAGCACTTGGCTGTACTTGCTGGCAATAAGCAATACACAGCAGGATGCAAGATTCTTCACACAGCTTGTTAAAAGATTTAGGAATATAGAAAAAAAAAATCTTCTCTTCCCAGTGCTTGCCTAAAACATTTGAATCTTTATTCAGCAATGTCTCTGTGATCTTAATACAGGTGTTTACATATGCTGAATTTTTTTTCTTTTTAACAGACCACACTAAAGACTAGTGTATTAGTAGATCAGTATCAGAATTTAGCCCAAAATTGTGAAGGAATGATAGTTTAATTGTATCTAGTTACATTTCCAGCATGTTTAGAATATCATATAAATTATCCCTGTTACATTCTTTATTCTGGTTTGCATGTTAGAGCTATCAAGTGAGTAATTTAATAGAAACCTCTTTCACATTCCATTAAAATATTTTTCTTAATTCTTACTGTAAATGTTTCACATGCTGTGGTCTTTTGGATTGAAGTTTAAATGGCATTTCCAAACTTAGCAGAAGAGGGAAAGTACTGGAAGAAAGTTTAACTTAAATCAGAAGAAATATATACAACATCTTTAATTGCATTATCATCACTCAAGCCTGTTCTAAAAAAATTAATTTCTGCCAGAAGCCCAAAGAATTGCTAGTGTTTTTCTTTCCATAGAGCAAAATCTCCACAAAGTCAACAGATGTAGACCTAAGAGCCAAGAGGAGGGATATGATAACAGGGCCACATTCTCACACTTCCAATTCTGTTCTGTACTCTGTGTACTTTATGGAAGATTTATGTTCATGGTTCCCATTAGCACTAATGGGAACTTCTCTCACAAATCGGCCACACACAGAGAAAAAGACAGAAGAGCCCTCAATACCAAGCTGGCTGAAGAGGATAATACTAATCTTTTTTCTCAGGAAAGCACACCTTAGCAAGTCATCTTCAACAGCTGCTGCAACAACAGGGGGGATTTTTTGCAAATGTATAAATGCATTAGTAAATAGCTATGGTGTAATAAAAGCACTATCAGTCAAATTGCACTTAAGTATCCATCCTTCCTCAGAGACTTTATCGACAACTGGCTGATAAGCTCCCATGTGTTAATGTTAGGATTATCCAGACCATGCCAGGAGTGGCAAGTGTTTGTATGGTCTCCAAGTTCAGGGACATGGTAGAGCCTAGTAGCTCAAAAAGACAGCAAAAAGCAAATGTGCAGTAGTGCCTGCTTCCAGATAAAGGGGTCACTTGAGTGGCTGCTGATGTTCTAACACAGACTTTAGCATAGTCCTGATACCTGATAAAAAACGTTTGTGGTTAAATGATGCCAGATGCAGACTGCAAAAGAAATAGAAGCTCAGTGAACCTACTACTTTGATTTTCAAGCACAAGAGTACAAACCTTACCAGTAGGGCTCACAGCTCCTGTGCGGAGCTGCAACCCTGACTACTGCCTATATCCAGTCCAGGAACTGCAGGGCAGGTTAGAAGGAATTTTTCCAAGTGATGTAATGGAAGTTACTCTAAAGAGCATTAAGGAGAGAGTTGTCTCCTGGCATCAGGACATGAAAAAAATCACTTCCATACCTTGTAGTATGCTTACTGGCTGCCAACCTCAACTTTGTATAGTTTTGCTTAGAAAATTGTGTGATGACCACTATATTTTCAGTGAAGAGAATATATTGTGATGACCACGTGATTTCTCTTTTTATCGGCAGAAATAGTGAATTAGAAGGCTGGAGGAAAGCAAGTGGTGCCATCTTTCTGGTTCAGGAGAGGCTGCAAAATATTTATAGATTTATAAATGACAAATAGGGATGTAAATTATTTGCACCTCATAAACAATCATGAGCTGATTAAATATTGTTAGAGTACTGTATCAGCAAAAGCCCTGGCAGCTGAAACTTTTCAGTATGAAATTTTTTTGAAAGTTCTGTAATGGATACAGTAGAGAAGAGTCTGACAGTGATTTGGGAATAGATTAGATGATGACAACTATTCCACCTGTACTTCTGTACCTTTGATGACAACTATTCCACCTGTACCTTCTGTACCTTTGAGTCAGCAAATGATATTATTACTGTTAAGCAACACAACTTCTCAAAGGCATTAAGGAAATCTTAAAGCAGTATGGTCATATAATATTCCATACAGATTTGTATAAATATCCACTTATACATAAATATAGTGACAACTTTTCCACTAAGTTGTGTATTCTATAATAGATCTATGTTTATCTAGTTGTAACTGTGGGCATTGTTATTCCCTTCAGTGACTAGGGAATTTCTGTGTTCCCACAGAATAAGCCAAGTTCTGTGTCTGACAACTGCTAGTCATATCTGCCATTGCTAGTTGTGAGTAATGATTGCTAGTAATGAGTGCACAGGCCTCTTGCTTATCTAAATTCCTGTCATTGTGAAAACAATTTTGCAATAATGTGTAATTTTTAAATTAGACATTTGCATTATTAACAGCCATTGAAAGACAATTACAAAAGGTAACTTTGCATATAAGATTATTTTGTAACCTAGGATACTTTTCATGAGAGATGTTGGTGATTTTTTTCTTAACAGGGGCTGTTTTGATGCATAGTTGACTGGATGCCCAGTTGGAAGATTAGATATATGAAAGCTTTCCTCAGCTAGGGCTGCCATGCCTGTCTGTTGCAACTTGTTTCAAAAGGTTCACGACAGAGAACTGTTGTTAACTTGGAAAATTTTATCTTTTACAGACATTACTAAGTTTATGCCTTTCTTTATTCCTTACCTAATTTAAAATTCAAGCAGCAGTGAAATGAAACTAGACTGTAATATTCTAAGCCCTGGATAAAAGTCTATCACATTATGATGGTCTGTACTCTGTGTTGTCTGCTGTTCAGAACTAAGAATGCAAACAAAATCAACCTTATGATGTATGCCTTGCTAAAAGGCGCTTTGGATTATTTCACACCTATGCTCAAGTTTTTATGTGCCACTGGACAGCTGTGTATCTAATATCTGCTCTCACAAAAAAATTGTATTATTAGGACTAAGCGACATACATGAGTATTTGTGTGTAACTAACTTTAAAAATCTCATGTATATAGTATGTGAGCTGCTGTCCCATTTACTAAAAGATTGCTGGATGCTTCAAAGGCTTTATCAAAGGCTGTTTTCAGTTTACACAAATTTCAGCATGAAATCTGTTGAAGCGTAAAAATACATAGTCTGAGCCAAGTAACAGGATCATTGCTTTGTTTTTACAGAGTCATTTTCCTTACAGATCATCACTGGACTTGAATTTTACTCAAGAAAAAACAGATTAAATACTAACACGTAGCTCAGTGATGTCAGGAAAAATACATAAAATACTGAAAATAATATAAAATACTGAAGTGAAGACAATCCCTGTAAACAAGTATAAAATTACCACAGGATCAGACTGAATGTTTAACATATGTTTCATCTTCCAGCTCCAACTGAAATACCTACAGATGTGAGTGTAAAGGTTTTGTCATCTTCAGAAATGTCTGTTTCTTGGCACCATGTTTCTGATAAATCTGTGGAGGGATATCAGGTGAGTTTAGTAGTGACACTGTCAATCCATTTATTAATTTACTGTCAGTAGTTATAGCCAACAATAATTCCTACTCTGGCATTCCATCTCTTAGGGTTCACTTCTCTTTAGTTAGCATGTTCCATGCAGATTTTGCATCTTGAGGAAGAGAATATTTTTGGTGTTATGTACTTCATTACTAAAATAGATTAAGAAATGTATGTTTGGACTTTTCAACTAACAAAAGACACCATTATTTCATGAAAGAACATTGTGTCTTTTATGTGATGGAATGCCTATCTATAACTTAAGACATCTTGAAATTAAATTTTGAAATTAAATTTTAAAATTCCAACGCATATGCATAACTCTAACTAACTCTGGCCCACTTAAATTACCAGCAGTTATTAATATATTTCACCTACAAACCCTATAGTAAGTGAGTCTACTTGATAAATGTCAAAATCCAGTATAACAGAGACACTGATGTTGTGCAAGACTATTGTAAGAACTTGTTTTCTTGATGATTTCTATTCTCCACATGAAAAAGAGCTTCAGGGTATGTTCCATTTGGTCCATCTCAATGGTTTTACTGGTGAAAATTGTTCTTGTCCTTCTGCAGAGATGATAACAACCACAGGCTGGGTGCAATGAGAAATGGCCATGTAGTACTCTAGCAGGGGAAGTCTTAACATCATCCATGCACGGTGGATGCTGGCAAACTCTGCAGTGTACAGTCTACTTACTTTGGCTGCAAGCCAAACTAGGGGTTGGGGTCTTCAGTTTGTTAGTGACTTACCTTGAGATTTAAGTTCTCAGCTACTTGAAGATATCCTCTATGTTCTAAAATAAGGAGGTACAAATGAGTTGTAATCTCATGGAATATATTTTTTAATTAAAATCTATGAATAAATAAGTAATACTTGGGGTTTTTTATTTCCTGATCTCTGTTTCTGTCTCCACGAGATTTATGTAAAACTTTTGTGATACCGTGATAAGAATAGTGTCCTGTGTAAAGGTTGATTTTATACAGTACAGACAAAAAGTCTTAAAATTACAAACAGAGGGCACTGGGGTTTTAAATTAAGACACTAATATCAGTGACAACTCCTAATTCACTAAGGCAGCCCACTGGTTTGGTGTCTCATAGGGATTTTGCAGTTAGAAAAGGATGGACAAATTGATGGTCGTAGGTGAGATCTGTGAGCTCAGCCTGGAGAGCCCTGTAGCAGCGCTGCCCTCCCAGGCTGGACAGCCTGCACAGAAACTGAAGCCTTCACATGCAGAACACACACTTGGCAGGCACACACCAGGGGACTTCTGGGAATGTAGAGAGTGGCAACTGGTGGAGAGTGGCAGCTGCTCTCTCTGGTGGATAGAACAGCAGCAAGGAGTGCTGGTAGAGGCTGGGATTACAGTTGTGATAGACCATGAAGATGGGTGTTCAGAGTTGTAGTAGGGGATAGGGTAGTAAAGCAGGAGGGGCAAAGATAAATGTGGAAAGAACATGGTAGGAGAACATGCCCGTAGACAACACATTTTTGGCCATTTTTTTTAAAATTTTACCTTATTTGACATAAAGACATCTGAGTTGTATCAGGGGGTATCAGGGGAATAAAGGAGAAGAGAGGATTTAGCAGGAAAGATCAGGATGAATGGAACAATCAATAGAAAAAAAAGGAAAAATCAGAAAGAAATGTAGGGGATCTTTGGGCTGAAAAGAGAATAACTGTTAGAAAGGTGGGATACCCTGGGAATGGATCATTTGCTACATGGACTATGGATGTTCAGAGTGTGGCCTTGTTTTGATAGCTGTAGTGTAAATTCATCCACCTATTTGTGGAGATATACATTTTCACAAATCCAGCATGAACTGGCTGGCTTGTACATGTACAGCAAGGAGCTGCACTAGAATATAAATTTCTTCTATTTTTTTCTCTTTTTCTAAGACAGTCTTCTGATTTTGAGGACTGTGTAAAAGATTCCATCTGGCTAGATGATAAACAGACTGATAGTCCCAAATTACTGCCCCACAATGCTCAATAAGGTATTAATTCTGAGATATTTTTCGCCAGGGCAAACACCAGTCTCACTCAAGTAGAGGGGAAGGCAGGAAAAGGAAAGCCCTTTTTATTCTCTGTGAAGAATGCTTCTTCACTGAGAATAAAAAGAAAGAATTATGTTCCTGAAGATCAGAGAACCCCCATGAGTCCTGAAGGAGCCTTAGGTCAGGGCAAAAATAGTGAGGGTTGTTCTGGAAGGTTAAGGCCACAGGTAGCATTTGTGAAATTGCAGTAAAAGTTGTGGTGGAAGGAGTATTCAAAGTGCATTATAAAATTCTAGTGACTATCTCTGGAAGGCTCTGTGTCTATTGGCATTGATAAATAGTTACCTTTAAATTACTATTCAAGTGTAGCACAGGTTAATAGAAACCATCATTCACCAGAGCACCTTCTCATTTTCCTTTTGGTCTTTATTATTTCTTGAAAATTGCATAATTGACTTTTCAATGCTAGAGTTTAAGAGGTGGGAGTGTCCTGAGCAAAGAAGCTGAGGTATTTCACCTGTGACACAATGCTTCTCACACCAGGAGGAGTCAGATTTTCCTGACACTAATGCATACTGTCAGGATGACTGCCCCCATGGTGATGAGTGTGAGCTGATACATTTTGCCATTACAGAGGAGTATCCTCAGCTCACACTTAAAGAAGAGATAAAGTATGAAAACTATCTCCATCCATATAGAGAATTTAAGATTGATGAGTTCTTACAATAGGCTGCTAACAGCCACATCTCTGCAGTGCATGCAGCACCAGCGATGCTATCTGTATTTCACACTGCTTCTATGAAATAGATATAGGTTTATTTTATTAAACAAATTTATCACCACCATTGTCTCTTCTAGACTGAAATACGCTATTAGCATTCCTTCTCAATATGAGTAAAGTATATTTGTGTGTCAGTCCTATGTAGAACTTTCAAGAATATGGGAGCTCTTGTTTCATATCACTTACAGAAACAGCTTCAGTATATTAAAGTTTGAATAGAGGAGAAGACCATGAAAGACAGGTTTTTCCCTGATTTTAGCACAGAGGGTTGCACTAATTCATGATGGCTACGGCGTTCCTTCGCACAAATCACAATTGGCTTATTTCCCACAAAAACTCTAGAGCTTGGTTGAAATCCCCTTCTGTCTCCTCTGAGGATGCATTGCCTATGGATTACCCTAACAAAGTAAATGCATAGCACCAGGAATAAGCAGGCTGTCTGGGGCTACTATATAAGCTCTTTAAAAAAAGGAGAGAGGGGCTACTCAGTACAGTGGGGAAATGCGACCCCTTGAAGCAGTGTGGCATTTAATTCCAAAGGCAAGAAAGAAATTTCCAAATTATTTCAAGAAAGTTTGAAATTATTTAAAAATAAAGTGAGAAATGTAGGACTAGTATAAGGAAGACAGTAGTTTTCTTAGCTCTCAGGGAAGTAATATTTTTTTTCTTTTCCAGTAGTTGTTACGATGTTTCAAATATGTAAATATGGCTGTGTATTAGAGAAGAACTTTCTGTCTTCATGACATACAGCTCACACACTGTAGGAGTAAAGTCCACAGCATTACAGCCAAGAACTATTGTATTTGGGATTTAAATTTTATTTAATTTTTAAATAATATTACTTCTGTCTGAAACGTGATATGTTCTCCATGAAGAAATTTGCATTTTCCTTCATTGTTCTCGCTTGTCTTGTTTGATGCTCTATGTTACTCTTGTATTACACCTCCCTGTACTGCAAATGAACATTAAGATTGTTAGAAGATTTGCAAGGCACAGGAATTCAGAGGCTTGCTGAATATGCCACATGATTAATAAAAGCTTCATATAAAGTGTGTCTTCTGTCTTTAGGTAAAGCTGTTACTTAACTCACATAATAGATCATACTAAAAGAAATTAATTATTTTTCAATGGCCAGCTAAAATCAACAACAATGCTACTGTTGGTCCTGTCATGGTTAATAAACTTTTGGCCACCTAGAACTTTACAGACATCCTTTTGCTGCAGGCTAGAAACTTGTTTGAACTTAGAGACAGAGATAGACATGAGTTCTCTAGCTCCTGATGTACACGCCCTCTCTCACCTGAGTCAGCCACTTACAGTTAACACCTTATGGTGTACAGCTGGTTGCATTCAACAAGACCTGCTTATCTACAACAGTATGTTAATTATAGTCACATAAAAGAAACTCTGACTTGAAGATCACTATCAGGCCTTCAGCTGAAATGGCTGTCACGGTTTCAGATTCATTCCAGTTTGAAACCATTCATCTGGTGGAGGTTGCCACTCTACTGCTGAAGCCTGCAGAATGGACTGGGTGCAGAGTCCTCATTTTAGGGTAAAGGCTGTTTACTTGGGAAAATAGCCACCTTTATAGTATGAATTTTATGAGTGCTATTGCCTAAATTACACTAAACTGATGTTTAGGATGCTAGTGGATGTTACTTTCTAAACAAAATGCAGGACATACATTTATAGAATTGAAGATAATCTTTTTGTGCCTGCTGGAAATCAGGTGTGCATGCTGAACTTAAAAAGCTAATCCAGTTTGGTCTGCAGGGACAATGTGATTCTCCCTGCAGCAGGAAAGAGTGACAAAGGCCACTAAGATGGCAGATTTATAATACTCAGAGTGAGTAACCTGTAACACTGGTGGGAAGGACTGTGGCAAAAAACATTGACAAGAGACAAGCTCCAAGAAGTATTTAGTTGACAGTAATTTCTGTGTAGTGATACTGTTCTCATGTACAAAGACATTTGAAGTAGGTAAAGAGAAATCCCCTGCTAAATCCCCTGCAGCTCTCCTTATTCAATGACAGCATGTGTTCTAAGATAAAAGAAAGCAATATTTTTATTAAAGATTGTAATTTAAATTTAAATGGGAGAAAATAAAGCCTCACCAAACAAGAGTTGTACCCACAACTTGTAAAGAAGAGAACCTGTGATATTAACACTTTGACAGACTATCAATTCTTCTAACCTATTCCTTAAATGAAGTTTTCATGGACAACCAATGTCAGCAGAAGGTTAAAGCAGTTACTATTTAAAAGACAAGATGACAGGATACCAATAATGTCTTGCAAAGTAAGATTTTTTTGTAGAGCCTGAATTTACCAACAGTATTAACTTCTTCCTAAAAAATTTAAAACACCCTTACGTAGCATACACAAAATTCATTATGAAGCCAGGGAGAAGCTGAGCAGGAATGCTAAGGGTGAAAACACTCAGAACCAAAATGCAATGGGCATGGCTTTCTGCTCTTTCATGTTTGTGCAGTAATTTAGTCTTATGCAAAAGGTTATAAACCAGACAAAACTCAGAGACTGACAGTGTTTCACTCTCATTTGCATCTCTCAAGGCCATGCAGAATAGGACCCTGTGTATGTGAGGAACTGGATGGAATGGCATCACTCCATAGGAATTACAGTTTTCACCTGGTGCTTTGTAATGCATAATGAATTAAAGTAGGATGGAACAAATTCTTGGGAAAAAAAAAAACCTTAATGGAATTTCTGTGTACTCTTAATTGACTTTGGTTTTTAAGGTGTTACAAGCTTACAGTCACGCTTTTCGCATATTTAAAGTATTTTAATGTACTTCATCTATTTTGACAAATGTCATATTGTGCTATGAAACCTGACCAAGTCTAGCTGAAAAACTCTAGAAAATGGTTACATACACCTATCCAGATCTACACATGCAGCTAACATGACTGAATACTTTGTTTTCCATAGATAGAAGTACAAAAGGCCTAAATTTGTAAAACATTCAAAACAAAACACACCAAAAACATTCTCAGAGTTTAGTCTATACTAGTGTAAGAAAATAATACTAAAGTTCACACTAGAATGCAAAACAAAAGAGCAAGAAGAAAAAAGCCTTGTTCTTTGAAGGCATTGTCCAGCTCCCAGGCGTCTAGTGACTTAGCTGGGAGCAAGTTAAACCACTGTGAGAAAAGTTTACATAATAAATTCTACATTTATTTCTGCTCCTTTATGCCTATATACAACTTGGTTAAAATCACAGCCTGTAGAAGGAATTCTATGTAATTGCTGTTAGATTTCTTTTAGCTGGCTTATATCCAAATATATAGTATAGAAATACATCAGGTTTCATAAAATGTCTTTATGATTTAATATGTTAAATTTAATCCTCCAATTGGCATGCTTACAGATTCGTTACTGGGCTGCTCATGATAAAGAAGCAGCTGCACAGAGGGTACAGGTGAGCAATCAAGAGTATTCAACCAAACTGGAAAACCTGAAGCCTAACACTCGCTACCATGTGGATGTGTCTGCCTTCAATAGTGCAGGCTACGGACCTCCCAGCAGCACCATTGATGTTGTTACTAGGAAAGCACGTAAGTAAATGGAGCATTAGTCAAGTGTAATCATGTCCATCATCTTTTCAAACATGGCTTCTCATTCATACACTGAATGTTCTCTCCTCATGTGGTATTGCTTCTTAGGCTGAAAATTTCTGCTAAAATTCTCCTTCCTCTCTTTTGTTGCCACGTATAATGGGGATAGCTTACAAAAGGTAGTAAAGAGGCTAAGATTATAGGCTCAAAGGAGGGTCACCTGAAAGCTCAGATCAGGTTGCTCAGGGTTTTGTCCAGCTGGATCTTGAAAACGTAAAGGGATAGAGACTGCACAACCTCTCTGATAAACCTATTCCATTCTCTGGCTTATTCTGAGCATCTAGGCTGAGACTCTTAATCAATGTTGTGCATTTTTGTTACTTGTCCTCCTGCCATGCCATCCAAGAGTCTGGATCCTTCTTGATGAACCCCCTGGTGGGACAGGGCACTCTTAGGTCCCCTCCAAAACTGTCTCACCTCCAGAGTAAACAAGCGCAGCTCTTTCACCCTTCCTTCACAAATCAAGTGTTCCAGATCCCACCCAGTTGGTATTGCTCTGTTGAACTCACTCCAGATTACTAGTGTCATTCAACTGCTGGGAATCCCAAAGCTGGACACAATATTTTAAATTATGAGCATTTGAGACCAGCTATTACTTAGGCATCTATACACTGCCTTTCTGCTTAGTCAGTGATGATTGAAATGTGACCAGCTGCCATTTTCAGCAGCAGCAGAGCAGCAGATTCAGGCAGCCTTGAGAAGTGGGTGATCTGAATCTCACCCTAGAATTAACATACCATAATAGGTTTTTGAATATTGTTCCTGACTCAATGAGGATACCTAGCACTAGCATTGACTGAGCAATGTATGAAAAGCATCTTGTGTATTTAAAACACAACTATCTGGGCTAAACATGCATACAACGAATTTGAGGATTTCTGTCAGTAAATAGTGTATTGTGCAACTTGCACCTGCAGGGTTCATTTCATTAATAAGAATCTGTTTTGTAAGCTTACTGTGTAAGTTATAATTAATGGTTTCTGCAGTGGCGTACTGTTATTTCTGCTGATCTGAGTTAAATTATGTAGAAATGGCTGTAAATAGTTGATTGAATATTTGATCTCCATGAATAAATATGACTTATGCCACATTTCTGTGAGGTTCTGAAGGTAGTTACATGCCAGCAAACACTGGTGAAGGGTAAATACAGTGATATTTACCAATATCACTGTATTGGTAAATACAATACAGTATTTACAGCAATACAGTGAAGGGTAATGTTGGCCACTTCCATTCTGGCAACAGAGAAAGGCAGACTCACAATGCAGCCACTGCACGAAGCCATCCAAAATTGCCTGGCTGGAGCTGTAGCAGTTCATTCCAGGAAGGAGACTATCCCTTGGTCATATATATGGCAGCCTAATTTCCATTTTCACATTTTTACATTTTTACATATCTTAATAAAAACATTATTGAATATTTATGAAATCTCATTTATGTGTACACTATACATATGTTGCTTTTCAGCTCCAAGCCAACGCCCAAGAATTATCAGTTCTGTAAGATCTGGATCAAGGTACATCATCACCTGGGATCATGTGAAGGCAATGTCAAATGAGTCTGCTGTTGAAGGATACAAAGTATGATGTCTGAAACTATTTTTTGTCTTTATGTATGCGTTGTATAGTGCATTGTATGGACAGTGTAGAGTCTTTATATGTAGTCAGACTTACACATACCTGAATGCTGAAGGGGGAGGTATCATGCTCAGCAATTGAAACCATCCAGTAGGCCTAGGGCAAAGCCAGTGGGCTTAGTCAATATGATGAGAAAATAGTGGGGCACTGAAATTCATTTGGATGGTAAACCATATTATGGGAAAGTTCATAGCAGTGACTGCAACAACCTCATGCCCCACATGATCACATTTATTGTCCGTAAGCTTAAAATAATATATAGAAAAATTATACACTTCATAGTTTTTCCTTTTATCAGTTTGCATTGTTCCAGTTTTCCTTTCCCATCTCCATGGGGGTTACAGTTCCTGAAACATGAGATTTTAAAGTCTGGGAAGGTAGACAAAGGGAAGGGACCTCTACCACCATTACATGCAGTTACTCTGTAACCACAGCAAGTGTATATACTGACTGTAGGGGATATAGAAAACTTCAGCTATTAATTCCTGTTTAATGTTGCTACTTGCTTGGCAGTAAGAAAATTAGTATCATATTCTTCATTTGCAAATTTGATTGAGGAGTTGAACTCCTTCCTGGGAATTGCTAATAGTGTTTCACAGAGATTATTTCAGAAAGAAATAGACTCTTTTCTAAAGGTCCCACAAGACATGTACCATCCCATTTGCAATACTTCAGCATCACTGAGAGTTAATAATAAAATTGCTAATTGTCTCATTTATGAAAATAGTTATAAATTTTATGTTGGAAAATCCAGCTGAGTTCTCATATTTTTATTTTATGGTCTCTGCCACCCTGCATTGATATTCTCCATCACTTAATTACTTATTTTGAGTGTAAGTGCTGAAATAATTTTTCAGAAGATGGGATAATCTTGTAACAGAAAATGAGAAAACATCGTGTCTGAATTCACCATGTGTAAATATGTGTGTGTATGTCTGTATAGATAATGTTTCATGTGAATAAAAACCCAATGCTTTTTCATTGACACACTGTACATACAGAAATGTATCTTCATGGAAATGTAACATTTCAATAACTATATTTACCACGACTTTCCTAGGTACTTTATAGGCCAGATGGACAGCATGAAGGCAAGTTGTTTTCCACTGGAAAGCACACGATAGAGGTCCCAGTCCCCAGTGATGGTGAATATGTTGTTGAGGTGCGAGCACACAGTGAAGGAGGAGACGGAGAAGTAGCCCAAATAAAAATTTCAGGTGAGCAGAGATTCCCTTTTTCTTTGCCACACTCCTTGGAATTTTTGGACTGAGTGTTTTCCTCTTGCATGCTGTTGAGAGATGGGTACATCCAAAATTGGAAAGATAGCCCTTCAGGAGTGATTGCACTGAGAATAAGAGTATATCTTAAAAGATTTTTGAGGACTCATAGCACACACAGGATAGTTCTTTAGCAGTCCAGCTCAATTCTGGAAGCACTGCCAATCTTCCAAATACCAGAATGCTTTTACTGGTGCCCCTGGTTAGGCTGCCACTTCTCTTAGTGTCCTATAAGCATAACTATATCGTGCAGACCTCAGGATCTAGGTGTCAGCTTGCAATAACCCCACAGTTCCTAGCACCTTTTGCCTCTATCTCATTCCTTTGTCAGCTGTTGATAAAAGGAAAATAATAGAGAACAGGAGTGGTCCACAGTGATCCACAGACTGCTTGCTGGGGAAGTTCCACTTCTCAATGAAAAGGGGATCTGAGAAAAGGGCACAAAAATGATAAATAAGCAATGAGAAACTCGACATGCTCTAATTCAGAGTGGTCTCGATGATTGGTAAAGAAGAGAAGGGACCATGGCTTAGGATAATTCAAATTGGGCTCAATTTTGACTATAAATACAAGTTCAGACATGGTCTGCACATCTCCTTCCTGTTAGTTTTTATCTGTTTGATATGAAAGAGAACGTATGAATAGACATCAAGGAATTGGATAGTGTATTTGCAAGGTTATAATTCAATCACTTACATTGTATTCTTGTCTTTTTAATTTAAAAAATTAACTTGGGGAATAGAAAGGATTAAATGTCAACAATATTGTTATCACAGAAGCAATGCAATCATTATTGTGGCTTTTTTAAAAAAAAACAATGCTTATGCTGTATTATCTACACTGTGAGGGAAGCTGCCCTTGCCTAATGGAGTGGACCTCCCATCTGCAGGCTTTCAATAATATAAAAGGCTTACATCATCTGGTGTGAGCTCATGAGTATCACCATTTTCTTTGCATGAAGTTTGTATTTTGTGTGTGTTTTGTTCTATTGAGCACCTGCACAGTTGTCATCTTTTCCCTAATTTTTTTATCTGTGTTTTTCTGGCTTTGGTGTCTAGGCATTGTTTCCTTTGTAGCTGTTGTTAGATTAAAGAGTCTTTTTGTGTCTAATACCTTGTTCCCATTAAGAAATGTATCTGTACTAGCCAAGTGACTAATCAAATGTTTAAAAGACTGCATGCCTTTAATTTCTCCATGATTACATTGTCATCAGGTCTTAAATAATTTCATCAACTCCTTTCCTTACCTCTCCAGCTTCTGATACTTCCTTTAAGACTGTAGATACTATATATGCACTGTGTTCAACTCAGCTGTCTGCAGAGATATTCTTGCCTTCCTACACTTAACTACTTACAGCATTATTCATGAAAGGCTTTCATTAGCCATTTATTACCTTTCACGGGGCTATGAAATCATGTTCATCTTATTTGTCCAACACCATCTCTAAATCCTTCCTGGAATCCTTGCTTTCCAGGATACAGTATCTCATCCTTTTCAGAGTACCACCAGAGTGTCATGTCTCTTTTTGACTTTGTGTTTAATCTTGCCTGTGACTATGACAAAGCATAGTTGGTTTGAATGGTTCAAATCCCTGTGCTGTCTGAATTTTTACATTAATGTGTTGTTGTCTCTATTTGCCATTTTGGTTCCATAAGTGCTTACTTCTGCTGTTTTTGCTATAAATATATGGATTGCATTCAGTCTTCAGCTGTTCAGTGTGGAATTGCACTAGAAATTCAGTGCCCATTCTTCAATAATTGTGGTTTGAAATTTGCTGGTGAATGAATTCTTAATCCATTTATCATGTGTTAATTGTGTGTACCGTGCTGTATGAGAATATTTTGGGATAGTAAGTCAACCGCTTCAAAAAAATCCGAAGTATATTGTTGTATTATCACACACCAGAACAATCACTTTTAACGTATTTTATAAGCTGCAAAAATGTTCAGGCAACTGCTGTGTTCAGGACATGTCCTAAGTATCTTTGTCTCAAACATGCATTACAACCTGCCACTGGTGTGGTGCAAAGGGCCTTTAGGTTGCAGCTGGCAGATTACTTCCCAGACCAAAAGCATTGTGTCAGTACAATATCAAGCCCAAGCTGATCAGTCTTGCCAAGACATGACCTCTCCCAAGTATGCCTGAGCAGAATTAGCACCACTGGGAGAGTTAGCACCCTGCTAATTGGTTTGCAGAGTTTTGCATTGAGCTGTCTTCCACACTGCAGACAAGGTCTCATCCATAAATTCTACCATATACCAGCTAGACAGATGGAGCCTGTGTCTCTGGTGACCTAGACAGAGACAGCATTCTCTGGACTTAGTTGAGGAAAGTTTGAAAAAGAGACAAAAGGCAAGGTAATATCTTTGGAATACATAGTATACAGCAAATTGGAAACGAATTTCAGGTTATTTCTAGGCTGCTTTTTCAAAAATCAGAACAAAATATAATTTTACACCTACACATGGCAAATTATGTCTGCTAAACTTTATTCTTAAGGAAATCTTCCAGTAATGCATCAGGGTTTAGAATAATTGCCCCAAAAGAATGATAGTGTAGTGAAATTTTTTTTTTTAATTATGTTTTTTCTCAGAGAATTGCAAAGAAGTGCTGTAGTTTGATGAAAATGCATGTTTTGGTGCTTGACTGACCAAAATGGAAGTTCCATATTTACACAGAGATGTAAACAATAGCTAAAGCAAAACATAAGGCATCTTACCAAACTCTGAGAGGAGTGTTGCCTTACATAACCTTTAGACATCTGATTCCAGTGTTTGCAAACCTAGCTAATTTTATGCACAAGTGAATGGGGAGAATTAAGCATCTAGGGCAGAGGTTCCAAATAGCCTATATGCTGACTAGGAATGGCAGGATCTTAAAAAAAGGAGTGTCTACAACACCAGTGTGTTATCCAGATGGGGTTTTTCCTGCTGTTCACTAGGTGTGAAATACAAAGTAATCTACATAGCATGGCTGAGTTAGGTGTCTAAGCTCCCATTATAATCAGTTGTCATCTAGGGTGTAATTCAGAATGTTAAACAAAGCCTGTAGCATTTGAGATGCCCCAGTTTACCAGAGATATCCTGGGACGTCTCAAATGCTACATCCAGGGACACAATTCTGACAGGCATGACATGAAATACATGCAAATACATGACAAATGACATGAATACATGAAAAAGAGGACCTGAGGCCTTCTGGATAGGCAGGTTGTCTTGGTTTGGGACAAATTTGAAAGGGAACTTCCCAAGGGATGATTCCTTAAAGGGCAAAATTCAGCAGTCCTTCCCTCCACCTGTTTGGGTGATAAACTTCCTTCAAGAAAAGTGGAAAAAAAATTGTTTATTTAACAAGCAAAGTTAAAATATGCCTTTATAAGCATAAAAAATGAACAATATTAAACAATAAACTTTTTGCTGTTTTGAAGAGATTGCAAATTCAGAAAGTCCTTTTGTAGTTCAGAGAGAGTCCTCTGTGGGTGTTTCTCAGCTCACTGAGTGTCTCTCAGTCCCTCTGGTGCTGGAATGCAGTGTTCTGGGCCCCCAGTGGGCCACAAGAGTGAGCTCCCAGTGTTTTTTCTGGGATTTCGGTCCAGAGCGTGTTTGAACCATTCCAGGAAAAGAAAAAGCCACAGTCTGGAGTACTTCTCTGCCTCAGCTAGCTAAAAACTAACTAAAAGCAAAGGAGGGCTCTGTCCCACTCCGTGTCCGTGCTGCAGACAGCGCACGCCGAGAGAGCTGCAGCTCTTATCGCTGTGGTTTTGAATACGGCCGCGGAAAAATTCCACTGCTTTTCCTTTTCTCCACCTCGCTCTCAGATCTAGTTTTAAAGGCACAGAACTTCTTTCTGGGCTAAACAGATGAATGGGAATACAATTCAGCATCATAAAGTCACCCCAGGACACAGGTGGAGGCCAGACAGGACACCAGCACACATCTTATATCCTATATTTCAGGTTCAGGAGCACTAACTGGCCCTGAGGTCCTAGCATAGGAATTAAAACTGTAGCATGTTTTAACTAACATAATTACATTTGAAAGTCAAATGGAAAAGAAACTAGAAGGAGATTTTATTTCTAACTCAATTCCTTGTTCAAGGGAAAAAACTCCTTTTTGTTTTTCTCATTGTCTTCCATCTCACTGAAAACCCAGTCACCTGCGAAAGTGGGAGGCAAATATCTTGCAGCTCCTTTGCTCTCACGTCAGAGAGACAGCTCTGACAGTCAGCTTCCAACAGGATGCACTATTTCAGTTGAGTGTGATACAAACAAAGTTCTCCAAACACTATCTAAAGCTATCTCCCATGCCTTTCTTTTTAGTGAACATCTTGAAATAAAAGTTCTTACCATAAAATAACTTTCTGTATATGTGCATTCAGCATACAGCTATAATCAGTGTAAAATACAACCATGATCTTTTGTGTTTTGTTGGCCAGTGCCTGTTGTAGAGTAAAGAGCTTGGGGATATTTTTTAAGCCCATTTTAGTAAATTAATGAGCTACACAATTTAAAATTCATTCCAGAGTTACCACAACCAGATGAAGGTTGGAATGACTTGTTTAACCAATGGAGACTTTTTCAAGAGATAATAATAGGCTTATCTGTTTCTTTTGAAATATAGTAAAGGCTGAGAATTTTTTTTTTGTCTCTTGCATGATTTTTGGACTGCAGTGCTTTGTCATATTACTAATATTAGCGTAATCAAAACAATCTTGCAATCAGTAGGAAATAAAACCATATGGTGCTTGGTTCTTTTTTCACTTCACTTGGGTAACTGCACTGGCCTCCATGCAGTTGCTTTATGCCAGAGTAAGGAAAAATAGAATCATGCTCTCAAGTTTCAAAATTTCATCCAGGGTGGGAAAGATGGGAGGGTTACTCTTCTTATTTGGATAAATATTGGGGAAGAAAGGGAAATACCATACACCTTCAGCTTCACATGTGAAATCAGGTTAATGTCTCAGTTTTAATAGTGGCATGGACAAAGAATAATTTATGTATTGTATATACTTATAGCAAGAGAACAAAATTACAGTTTCTCTGTGTTCAGTGCACACACACATATATATATACACATATGAATTCCATTTGCCAGAGGCATGTTTTAGGATCCAGAAATAGTATTTACTTTGAAGTACAGCTCTTTCAAAGGAAAATCCATAAATTTTGCCTATACTAATTTACACAATCCTTTTAATTATTTATATTTTAATTTTTTTAATTACTATTTGAAAGGGGACAAATGTTTGTGGCACACATTAATATCAAGTAAGTCAGGTGATCATTCACTTCTCATGTGGTATAATCACAATCTTTTGATTGTGATTTGAAGATGCCCATCTGTTGCAAAGATTGTTGTAGTAATAAGAGGAGGAGAACACAGGTAAAAATTGTCTTACTGATGAAAACAGACTCTACCTAGCTGGGGCATGACAGTCCTTTGTTCCTTGCCTTGGAACTTCTTATGCATCTGGTACTAGAATATAGCAAATAGCTTCTACTAAACTAAAAGTACATTTTTGAAAGAGCTCTCCTCTAAAAGAAGAGTAATTTTCAAAATGCATTTGCTGTTGTCTCACGACTCAAAAATTAAGTAGAAAATACTTAGAATGCCCTCTAACCTGGTACATACATATGCTTAAATCAACATAGTTTGTTCTCTGGTGTTTTTCTTGATTTTTCTTCAGCATCACAATTCTAATTTATTGGTATTGCCTCCTTCCAAGCCTTAGTTTGATTGAATAAGGCCGACAATTCCATGCATTACAACATACTCAGTGATAGAACAAGTGTTATTTTGAAAAGCCATATTCTCATTAATTTCAATTTTTTCTCTTTTTCTTCTATTCAAACTCAAAGGTTGGACAGATAGTGGAAATATTTTCGTATCTAGTTATGTTTTCTTAATCTGCATTATCCTGTGATAATCCCTTTCTTCCTTTTCCTGCAGTTTCCTTTCTTCCTTTCTGCAGTGACTTTAATGACCAATTTTAATTTTTTTTCTGCCTTGCTGAAGAGCAAGGCCAAATTGAAGCTGATCTGTCCTCTTGGACTAATTTATTTTCTTTGCTGCTTCTCAGTCCATGATTTTCGTTGTCTGCATATTTTTCATGTTGCTCTCCAGCCCTGGGTGCTGCATGTTCCCATTGATCATTCCTTGTGGTGCTGCAGTACTCAGGGAGCAGAGGGAGGGAGGCTGTGCCACCATTTTGCACCTGAAGTGTTTCTGCTGTTTACCCACTGCACCCTGTGGCTTTTTAAATGTGGACTATTTGCAAGTCAAAAAGAGTGACACAGCTGGTATATAGTTGGGCTGAATTTATTTGTAAGAAAAATTCACAAATCCCTATTTTCTTGAACAAGGAGGAGTAGAAATCCCCAGACATGGCAGCTGGCCAAAGAAGATCCTATGCCTAGGTCACAGAAGAATCTCCTCATGCTATTATTATTCATTGCATGCACAAATTTAAAAGAGTGCATTTTGTAAAAATATATTACCAGTGGTCTTTTACTTTACTCTTCATGTAAAAGAATCTGTAATGAATATTAGTATATATGTGAAGGGGAAGAGGTATTTGAGAAATAACCTATGTCTATTGACAGCTAGGTAATAACCCAATGACTGAAAATTTTCTGATTTTTCTTGGAGTCCAGGTCATCTTTTCATGTTGGCAGCCCAGGTCTGTGGCAGGGCTACAGTCAATGAAAAAGAAGCCCCAGCTGCTGACAATGCCAATGTTCCAGGTGCTACTGCCAGAACAAAACGTTTCCTTGACAGAATTTTCAAGTAGGAGAGGACAGACTAACATCATGGGGTGGAAAAACCACCCAGACCATCAGCAGCAGTTCAAATATGTTTTTCTTAGGATTGTTGAAGCTGTTCCCCAGATGCACAGCAAACCTTACCACAGCACAAAGCATGGGCAGACAGCTTCCCATACATCTACTCTGCTGCAAAAAACAGTAAATCACAGAGTTGTGAATCACTCCATAGTGCCTTTCTTGAAAGGTTTATGGCACAGGCAAGAGGAGAATTTCCTCGTGCACAAACAAAGGTTTCCTAGACAAGGGAAAGTTGGGTGCATGATTTAGTAATGATGCCAGTGATGTTAGATGAGTATATTATAATTAGTTCCGTTATTTTCCACTCTCCATGAATAGGGATAACAGAATTTCAATCATGTCAGCTGATACTACCTGTTTCTTTTGCAGTAGTCTTTCATGGAGACAGTATTTCCAGCTGGGACAAGAGCAATTACTTTTCAATAGCCAGTTGAAAGAACAACAAACCTACCTCTTTCTTTTATGCAGTTTAAAGAAATTATATTTCACCCCATTTCTTTTGTTCTGTTCTACCTGAGTAAATATGAAAACACTGAGAAAACAGATACAAATGAAGCCTAATAGTTGATAAAGAAACTAATGACTAGAACAGGCAAAAATCCCTTCATTTTTTTCAGATGGCCTATTTTTTTCACACGGAAGTGGACAAACTTAGACTCAAGGAGAAACAGAATATGAGAAGGCTTTGCAATTAACCTTCTTATAGTAAAAAGGAGAGCTAAAAACCAGATAGCCTTAATGGAATATTGGTCCTTGGATCCTGGACCAAAAAGAGAGTATTACTTACAGGAAAATGAGTAGCAGTTTGGTTATTCTTTCCGAAAAAAAGAAATCTGTTTTGCAAAACAGTCACAAAGGCAGGCTGTCGTGAATGCGTTTTTAGGTTGCTTGAAGAGTCACCAGCAAAGGTATCAGCAAAAGCAGATTTAATGTAAAAATGAAAGTGTGCCAAGTTTGTTGGTAAGGTTCACTCTTCTACTTACTAGATGGACAAAATACACAGAGGAAAATCAGAATAAAATCTAAAATCAATCAGTCTAAAACTAAAATCAACCTAAAATTATCTACATGGAGGCAGGGAATGGAAAAAGGTATGATGGGGAACAGAAAAGATAAAAAGGAGTAAGAGAGACTCTCCAGTTGTATCAAAATGTTTCAAGGGGACCCCCTTTACCAAATTTAGCCTTCAACTTGACCAACGGTTTAGGCCTAGAGGTTTTAGCAGCACTTAAACTTAACAGCACTTAATCAATGGCCTAACTCAAACAATTTAAGAAAAGATTCTGTAGAATTTACTGTAAGCACATCAGTAATTCTCTTACAGGCCTGACTTATGAATCTAACATTCCTGTGAATCTGAGAGAGCAGCATTCACAGTACATTTGCTGTGGCATATTCACACTCACATGCACACAGACCTAAAGGAGTATGTGAATAATTCCCATTGAGCTCAGTGAAGAGCTCGTGTTGAGTGCATTTGCATCTTCTCCACTGGCAAAGGGTTGAGCCTCAAGGAGTGGGATTATCAGCCCAGGCTCTGTCCTTGGCATTCATCAGCAGTCCCCTGAGCACAGAAAACTTGAGAGTTTGCTGCCTCTGAGAGGCCCCACTCAGAGGGAGGGTGCAGCCTGCTGTGGTCTGGGAGAGATCTCAATGGTCCTTTTTTTCCTCAATGAAAGGACACTGATGTTGGAAAGAGGGCTAAAAATATCATATATAAAGATAAGTAACATTTAAATGATGTAACAAATTGTCACAGATGCTTAGGAAATACATCAAAGTCTGAACTGTTTTAATGCCTGTTTCATTTAGGCATTGATTTGATTTATTTTGAGTATATTTGGAAGACTGTTGCATACTGTTCAAGATGTCAGTAAAATTTAGGATCTCCTTTCAGTAGTGTGAAAGTTTCATTCTGGATGTTATGCTATTGAGATGGCAATTGAGAATTTAAAATACTAATAGAAAGCTGTGGGTTAGTGGGACTTTACAAGGAGTTCCTGTGATATGTAAAGATCTTGCTGAAGGAAAAGCCATCCAGCAGTTCTTCTTTTCATTTACTCCTACAGATGAGCAAACACTTGTGTGAGAAAGGTTTCTGAGAACAGGAGACAGAAAAAAAGTTAGGTTAACTTCATGCATCCCATACAGATTTTTTTTTTATGTTAAACTACGTTCTGGCTACATGTTTCTATAGGTATTTTAGACATAAACTTAAAAATATCAGCTGAAGGAATTCTATACCAGACAGCAGTAAAGCCTGTGCAAGGGTTCACTATTTTTGCTTGGGACTATTGAGGGAAAAAACCAACCAAACCAACCAAACAAACAAACAAAAACCACAAAAAAACCTACCAAAAACCAAACCAAACCAACCAACCAAACGAAGACCAAAAAAACCCAAAACAAAACAAAAAAACCCATAAAACAAACAAAAGAACCCCCCCAAAAAAAAACCCCAAAACAAAACAAAGAAAAAAAAGCCAGATTTAAGGGCATGTGTTTTGTTTCTTTAAAAGAAATGAGGACTCTTGATAGTAAGTTCATACATGGTGCATTAGAGAGGTAGTTGGGTTGTGTGATGCTGATTTGGTTTTGACACTGACTTTGATGGCTTTATTTTGCAGTTGCTTGCACACTGGATCCATAAAATGCTGGTTGAGTGGAGAGATCACACATTATAACACTGAGGAGAAAAAGAATCTTTAGGCACTACATATATCCAGCTCATACCTGGCCAGACTTCAGAGGGAAATTAATAATCCTTCTCTTTTAATCTACATCCACATGTTTATTTGTACACATCCATTAAGTCTTTATCTGGCAATTCTCTAGCTTTTAAAGGTTGCTAAAACTGACAGATCACAATTGCATTGCTGCACAGAATTAAATCTTGTATTCTGTTCTTAGCAAAACGTTTAACTTTCATTCATGAGCCGCAGGAGTATACTGGATGTCATGCAATTGCAAACAGTGTTTCCAGTAAAGTATGGATCCTTACATGTAGATCAGTAATCTGACAAGAAAGAAAAAGATGATCTGCTTAATGTGCATTTATGCTGCTAATGTTCTGTTAATACACTGTCCAAGGATAGGACAGCTTTATTTAAGAAAGCTGGTAAACATATCTCTGCAACAGTGCCTAAACCTTGTAAGGAACCACTATAATGAGGTGAATTGATAACTATTCTGGAGCCAATAAGCACATCTCAGAGGAAGATTTATTGTTCCTTTTTCTCTGTAGAATAGCAACATGCAAACAGCTGTTTCCTCATACTTACACATCATTCAACTTTACTCAGCAAACTTTTTGTCTTGTTTTTCTCCATTAGAAGCATTCAAAATATTTATTTGTTTCTTTCCAACTACATTATCCTGATCTGACAAAAGCAGAATACATTTTCTGTGGATATTCTTAAACACAAAACCTGTTTTTTTTCCCCTATGGCTTCATTCATTAAGAACCTCTACTTTGATATTTAAAAATAAAAATGAAATATTAATGTGCCTCATAAGTCACTGAAAAATAAGATGAATATACCACTGTACTTTCACAGTTTTTCATGTTGTGCTTGTTTTTAGGCCTGCTGAAAACTCTGCTGCTCAGTTTGTGCATTACCTTCTCAGTATGGTTTTTCTTAATTTAACAATTTCTGGAGAGCTGTCCAGTGGGCCTGTTCCAGCAGCACCTCAGCACCAGCTGCAAGCACTTCTGTGCTAAGTGTCCAACAGCAGTAAGCTGGGTCCTGCACTGCCCATCTACCATCCTGATACAGACAAGCCCTCTCTGGGATGAAAGAATAGCCAGTTCTCAGGCTCCTTTGGCCCATCTCCAAGACTGGCTGCCAGGCACAGTTTGGCTGGGTTGTTTTCTCATATAGATAGATGCTTCTTAACAGGGAGCTGGACCATTACAACACAAACTGCTTAACAATAGCAATTCCTTTTTCTGTTTGCCAGAGCGAGTCATGTAAAGTTTGTAAGCCATAGATTAATGTTTTATGTCTCAAAATATTTGTTTAAGAAATACCCTTGTGACTTTAACAGACATAAATGCCACACTGCTAGAAGTCAGCCATCTGGACTTTGTAGTCTGGCAGGTAAACAAACGGACCAGGCTCTTTGACATCTCTCAGATTATTGCTGTTCATATGAGCATTAACATTTCCAAAGGTGTCTCTTTGCTTTGTCACATTTCAAAGACTCCATTAATTTTGTTTTTACATGCTTAAATATTTATTTTGACCTTTTGCCTCTTGGTATAATAACCTCCTGGTTTGTGGGACTGGGCAAATCAAAATGCACTGATGTGTCCTGAATGGCCTTGTTTCTTGTATAAACATGCTGCATAAACGTGCAGCTCTTGCAGAACAAAAGAGTCCTCCGCCCTACTGTAACAAGTATCTTTGTCCATTTCAGATTATTCATACAGGTAGGGGCTGTGCTGAGATATGCCAGCTGGTTTCCAGCCTCCATGCTCTGTGGACTTCAGGACCGTTCCCCCCCTGCCAGTAGTGCTGCAGTAAGAGCGAGTAAGACCAACACTGTGTTGTTTTCTGTTCGATGCACAGGTGCCGCGGTTGGAGTACCAACTCTGCTCCTGGTCCTAGTGGTGCCTGCCCTGGGTGTCCTTGCCTGCTCGGGATTCTGAATGTAGCTGGATTCACCTTGTCCTCCACATAACACAAAGGACTCCCTTTGATGATGAGGACCACGATTCTTTTTGATTCCTGTGTCACCGTCCTAAGCCAAATAAATTACACTTTAAAAAGAATTACCCTACCGATTTCCTATGAACTTTAAGAGGACTGAGGCATCCAGGAACTCCTTCATGAAGTAAATCAACTTTTGAACGGCTAAGAAATATTTTTAACTTGTTCCAATATGCCTTATAAAACACTTATGCTGATCTGTGACAGTTGCATGATTCGGTCCAATGGGGCAAGTTACAGTGTTAAAACCCAATAACATAGGCTGTACAGTGAAAGTAAAATCACCATACGTAGGTGCTTTAACTTGAATAACAAATTGTGAAATATAATAGAGATTGAAATGTTGATTGTATGTGATAAATGTAAGAGTACTACGTCTGTCTGTACTATCCTATATGTTTTGTGTACTGCATATTTTTGAATAGCCCCGTCATCATTTATTGGGATTACTGGTTTTTAGAGAGACAGTCAAAGCAAAAACATTTAATTATTTAGAGCTAGATTTCTTGAGGTTACTGGCTAGAATTTGAAGGAATTGATATAAAAGTCAGTGATAAGGATTTTTTGTTTTAAATATGTTCAGAACACCCGAGACATGCGTAGCATGCTCAGCTTAAAGGAATTTACCTGTGCTTCACTTACCCGAGATTTATTAAATTCTTTTCTTAAAAGAATTCTGTTAAAAATTCTGTTATGGTAATTGTTGCTGGTTTTGGGAGTCAAATGTCAGCTTTCAGGGAAGCAGCGTAATGTATTGGTTTTGATTTAGTCTTTTTCCTATTGTTATTATTAAGGTAGCAATATAACACTTAGGAGTTTGGAGATGAAGTCCATGCTAAGATCAGCCAAGTGGACCATGAAATGGTAGGAAATGTATGTTATTTTTTAAAGTGAAAAGATTTAAAATATAAAAAAATAAAAAGATGTACAATAAATGGCAAAAGCAGAGTAGCACAGTAAAAAAATTATTATATTTACATTTTTATGCTGCAGACACCAGGTGTTACCTTCCTGTATTGAAGGCGTACATTTGGGGGAACTACATGCTTTTTCAAGAACTTGATATTATTCTAATGTTCATAGTGTTGTAAATAAGAGTTTTAAAGTTCTGAGACCATTTCTCTATTTGACAGAGTACTGGATGATCCAACTGTGTGTTAGTACGTGAAAGTCAGATCCCAACTGTTAGTCAAAGCTACATGTTTACTATGGCCTTTTCAAAATGGGAATCTATTAGAGATAGAGAATGTTTTTGTTCTGACTGTGTCTAGAGTGCTTCAGTGCTGGGTTTCTTTGTTGGTTTGTTTGGGGTTTTTTAAGTTGTTAAAGAAATGCACATTCCTTTCATTTGACATGGTATGCTGGGAATTAGTTTGAGTGTGAATGATGAAGAAACACAGTGATGTTGAATCAGCTGGCTCAAGTAATAGTGCAATGTCTGATGCTTCAATAATTATAAGCTTTGAATCATATTTTATTAGCACAACCTCGCTAGCTACTTAGAAATAGATTTTATCTTTTTAGAACTGATACTGTAGAGAGCCGTAATAATATTTACATGAAGCAAGGATAGGTCTATTAATAATTTACACCCCTTTCTTTTATTTGTATAATTTTGTACTATATATTTACATGTAAAAGTGTAGAGTCTTCATTAATAAATATCAATAATATGGTTTTAGTTTAATTTTAACTATTTGTTACAAGATGAAAATTTTTTAAATAGGCAAAAGTGGTAACTCCCCTATAGAGGAATGTCAAAGTGTCAAACACTACTGAGTTTCATAAATTGTATAATTATTTGAAAGAGAAATGAGCTGTCTTCATACATAAGAGACTTATATGCTGTAAGCCTTCTGTACAAAAAAATGTGTTTTATTGTGCTTCATTTGGTTTTGTTCTTTTGCAGTATGACTCATTTTTATATAATATACAACCACAAGTACATCTTTTGCCAAATGCATGATTGCCTTTTACTTTTCTAATACATGGTGTAAGAAGCAAAACTATTTCATTTTTTGCATGGAAATGACCTGGGAAGGAAAGCCACTTCTCTTTTTTTAAATCAGCGACATGGATGAGGTAGGTGTCACATACTGATCAGATAGTTGGAGACTTTTCTGTTTCACATAATTGTGTAAATTTGACTGGGACCTTCAGCTTCAAATTGTTGTCAAGAAAAACTAACTAATGTATCATCTGCTTTAAAATGCAAGGTTCTTAATTAAAGTTTATATAGATAGACATATTTGTTGTTTCCTTATATTTCAGGAAAATTGATATTGCTATTATTTGATACTGATGAATATTGAACTCGTTTTTTAGTTACTTTTTATCTTTTCTTTTCAAATGAGTAGAACAGGACTGTGCTTTGTCCTTTTTATGAATGAAAAGTAAATGACAATTAAATAAATGTATTAATGTTACTCAAAGTATTATAACTGTCTTTTGAATTGGAGCTTTCTAATTTCATAACAGCAATGTGGTCATCTGTGATAGTAAAGGTGTGGCTAGAATGAAGTCCTGTGTATCCCTGCCCTGCCTTCTTGTGACTATTGCTGGAGTTCAAGAGCTTTTCTGCATGATTTGCTTTGATTATAGGTGGTACAGATAGAAAGATTTTCCTAAAAGCTGTAAGAGAGAGCATCCTGAGATCTTTTTGGCACTTTTGGAAGCAAGAGGTAACTAAGGAGAGTATTTTTTCAGATAACATTTTCTATTCTAGTAGATATATGTCATGATTTAACCCCAGCCAGCAACTGTGCCTCACACAGCTGTTCACTCACTGCCTGATCATGAGTGGAGAGAAAATCAGAAGAGTAAAAGTGAGAAAGCTCATGGATTGGGATAAAGGCAGTTCAATAGGAAAAGCAAAAGCCATGCACAGATGCAAAGCAAAACAAAGGATTCATTCACCACTTTCCATGGGCAGGCAGGTGTTCAGCCATCCCTAGGAAAGCAAGGACACAGCATGGGTAATGGTGACTGGGAAGACAATGCCATCACTCTGAATGTTCCCCTCTCCCTTCATCTTCCCCCAGCTCTATATGCTGAGGGTAGTGGCATATGGTCTGGGATATTCCTTTGGTCATTTTGGGGTCAGCTGTCCCGGCTGTCCCTTCCCAACTCCTTGTGCACCCTTCTCCATTTCTTCCAGAGATGGTCCATTTGTCTTTTTAACTTTTCCACCACTAATTCCTTTTGCTTTGCCATTTAAAAATTCTTCTTGTTTCCAGAAACAGAAGAAAGGAGAGAATGCACAAAAGTCCTCGTGAATGGAAAATAAAAAATGTTGTTCACATCTCAAAGAAAAGTGGCACTGTCTTTTCTTTTCTTACCAGGCTAACATGTTTGTTTTTTACCTCCATGCCAGTTAACCAAGTCTAAAGAATGTTATGAAAAGACACTTGAAAAGTACCTCCTTCACCTTAGTTGGCCTTAACTCTGGTTTATTCTCTTGATTAATATGAATGACACTGGAAGTTATGCCAATTTTTATTCTCCAAAACACTTTAAAAGCTTATGATTTAGATGGTAACTTCAACAGGTGAGCACTGATGATTGGATTCTTCTGGTCTATATTTAAATAATCTAATCATGTCTTTAACACCTGATGCCTTTAGTCACAGCCACCGTCTGCTTCACAAAGAGGTATGACAATTTCTTTGTCTAAAAGCAGGCAGCAGACATGACAGTATGTAGTATCATCTGCTGGCAAAAAGACAAATCCAAACAGAGAATACAAAGGTACTGGCTGGGCATCATCACCTCCTCACGTCTGTCATGGTGCAGCTATTTACCTGTGTCACCTCTGTCCTTCAGTTATTTGGTGCCTGCAGAAAGCAGCACATAGAGAAGTGTTTCTGTTGCACTGAGGTCGTCCAGCTCCAGCCAAATTTAGTTCCTTTTTCGTGGCATGCAGTTCCAAGTGGGCACATGCCATAGGGGTGAATGGCAGCAGCAGTCATTGCCTGACTGTGGGCTGGTCTTAAATCCTTCAGGAGGTACCCAGATGGTGTGGCCCCAGGGCAGTGGAGAGCACACAGGCAAAGAGCACACAGCCTCTCTCCAGACATGGAAACAGTGCCCTGACCTCAGAAATGATGCATCCAGCACAAGCCACTGAATTCTCCTCAATGGGAGGGGAGAAGCAAATATCTTCCAGCATAAAGGTCCATATGATGTAACAGGGAGGATTTCAACTTCCAGTGAGCCCTGAAGTGAAAGCCTTTGGGAGTGCACAGCAGTGCACACAGCAGTGCCAATAACTGTGCTAGCTGCACATTGACTTTCATTTCTTATTCTCACAGGGAGAAACACATAAAAAATACCAAATTCCCAGAGGCTCTAAACTCAGGGAATTCATCCCATCCAGACAGCTCTCTATGAATGGCTGCCCTGCAGTTGCCTGCAGCATAGTATCACTCATGGGACATGGTAGGTGAATTGGACTGGTGGAACCAAATGGTGTTTCCAAGCTGCTTGAATCTTGTACTACCCACACCATTCATGAAGCACTGTTCATGGCCAGTGCTCCTCCCAGGACTGGTTTTCAGATGGCACAGCCCTGAGCCACGCCAGAGCCCCTGGCAACCCCTTAGCAGTGGAGGAGTCTGTGTCCCAGGGCTGGCACTACCAGCTGCAGGTTGGGCTTGATAGTTTTCAGTTTAAAATCTTCAGGCTTACTGTATGTTCCACAAAAACTCAGTCCTTACTACTAATTTATCTCTATCTGCAATTTAAAAGGGAGTGGAGACATGCACAGGGCTTTAGGGAGGTGAGGCTTTTGCAGACCCACCTTTTGTGCTTCAACATTAAACTGCAAGTATTTGTCTTGTGAGTCTATGATAAGCCAATAATATTCATGAAGTCATATATTGTTTTCTCTGCCCAGAAGGTTTTTAGCTATAGATACTGAGAAATAAGCATCTGTCAGATCTCTGTGACAGGACTGAAGCAGTTAATTATGGATCCTTATTTAACTGTTCTCTGACAGAATAATGCATATCAGACTCCCTGTGGATCTTCCTACAGCTTAAAGAGCTGCTGAAAATCAGCCAGTTCTCCACTGTGCTCCTCTGAGCCTCCTCTAAAAGAGCAACAGAGCACCAAAGTACCACTGCAGGCCTCTGACGTATGTGCCAACGCCAAGATGATGTCTCCTCTGGCATCAAATCACAAGACTCTTCAGCCAGCTTCAGTACCTGGTTTATCCCTAGTAAAAGCTCATGATGGAATGATACAAAAGGGTCTACAGAGGGTGAGTGTATTTATATATGTGAGCCTTGTGCAAGTAGGTTAAAGCATGCACTGGGATTGTAACATAATTTGACAAAAATTAATACCTCAAGCAAAAAAAAGCCCAAAACAACAGAGAGGAGCTCTGCAGTTTTTTTGTGGCAGCTTTTATACAGACAGGTTAAACTTTGTGCTTCAAGAGCCAAGGAAGTGCACACAAAATGACTCCACTGTGTTCTGCTCAGCAAAGGTTTCTATCAACCTACAGCACTGACTTGTGTGAAGCTGCAGAGGTGATGACTTAGACAGCAGTACAGGAGAAGAGGGTAAAACAGTTCTATGTAAGTAAGGAAGGAATCAATAATACAAACACTCAAGACTGAGCCAAATGTGCTAATACAAATGACCTAAAAAATAGCATTAATTTTCACTGTTAGTAACTGTGTGTTGGCATGCAACTGCTCCTTCAGGGCTTATTGATTCCAGGAGGTAGGAAAACAGGATTTTTTAAATATAGAAATAGCATAATCACTGGCCTGCTCTTTTTCTAATCAGTACTGAGGAAGCTAGAGGCCTTCACTGTCAGGAACACAGGGCACGGGGGGCATGAACTTAGTTAACACTGTTTATTTCCCTACTTGGCATCTTCCAGGATGTCCATGCTGCAATTTGACAACCTGGTGGCTTCTGGCCAGTGCTCTCCCAGCTCTCAGTCTTTCAGCAAAGATAAAAAAAAAAATGGATGTTTCCATGATCAAAGTTCTTATCTTTTTTCCTTCCTTCCTTTTTTCCTTTCTTCCCTTCCCTCCCTTTCTTTGTTTCCCTTCCTCTCTTCCTTCTCTCAAAAGAAAAACTGAACAGGAACTTGAACACTGGTAATAAAAAGCCATCAGTAGGGAATATTATCACTAGTTAAACTCTGAAACAAGGAAGAATCCCTTAATGACTATCCAGGTGAGGTGTCCAAGAGATTTTGCAAGCTCTCAATCTCACAGACAGTTCTGGTACAACAAAGAGGTAGGTGAAAGCAGCATGACTTTTGCTCCATCAAGCCAGGCATAGGCTTCTTCCCAAAGTTCTGAATCAGATTTGGAGAACCAAGGATATATTCCAGTGATTTAAAAAGACTTGACATCAGTGTCATGGACATCTTAAAGAACTTGAAGCCATATGCTCTGAAAACTAAACTAAAACATGTATGTTATGCATTACCCCATGACCAACCTGCACTTTCTAATCTAGTTTCATAATGAACATGATAGATATTTGGATACCAGCATTTATTCTAACATACAGCCTAGCAGAATGGTTGGAGGGGGCGGGGAGAATATACCTAAGTTTGGCTTTGTGTTGAATGACAAGTTGTTTTCATCAATAAAGGATTTAAGTGCCATGGACAAATTATTCCACCACAACTCAGATACCTCCACGACTTCCCCTATGTCCTGCCTCCACAATACCTCCCCTATGTCTGGGGAGTCAGACAGGCATCCTTCAGTGAGCCCTTAGCCTGAGACAGGCTGATCACCCTCACCTCTGCTTGTGGCAAGCAGAGCTCACCTCAGCTGTGCTGGTTGCTGAAGCTAGGTGGGAACACCTGGGTGGCTGGCTACCTCCTAGGGCTATAAAGGAAACTGAGGGAGACCCTGTGCTCCAAGGAAGACAGCCAACATATGTGGTTTGGTTTTTTGGGGTTTTTTTGCTTCAGGATCTTGAAATGCTGGAAAACTTAGATTATCACTTTGAACCTTATTATATCAAAAGTCAAATCCTGTGGGATGTCTGCTCAAGAGAAGATCAGTTTGTACCATCCTAGCACAGAGGAACCTCAGGGCAACTGAAAGGAAGGAGTTACTACTGTAGAGTACACCACTGGAGAAATAACAAACTGAGAAGTAAAAATGTTCTAATGATAGCATTAGAAAAGCAAAGTCTTGTTGACAGTATTAGCTTCTCAGAAATTAATGAACTAGACTCTACTGTGAGGATAATTGCATATAAGCTAAAATAATGTTGATGCTGTGCCAAAAGCTGTGATGTCTGTTGAGAATTAGTACACAAAATCAAACTCCAGTTAGTCAACTCCATTTCTGACCTTTAAAAATGCAAGTAAACACAGGATAAGACAGAACACTTGTAAAAATACAATGGGATATCTCACATCTAGTAGATCCTTTTCTAAAATGACAAATATATATATATATGTATATGATCATTATTTTAAGCTTTTCCCTTTTCATGTTTCTTTGTAGAAAGTGGTGTTGTCTTTTCTGATTTCCATATTCCTGATTTACTAAAGAATAGTTTTTTACTGGCCTAGTGTTATCTGATGACTTCTTGGGATAAATATGAAAAAATAAATTACATCTTGCAGCTCTTCATCCCATGAGTAGATACTGACAAGACCTGTAAGTTAATTGTGTATCCAAACCACTGAAAGAACTGTGTAAAGGGATTAAGTAGTAGCTATACCGAATATATAATTACCTTGCTTCTCTCTGCTATAACTGCAAGCAAAATCCAGATAAATCAAATGTACACTTCATTAAGGACACGTGAAAAAGCATTATGTGGTTTTTTGACAATACCCATTTAAAATATCTTTGATTATTTTTTTTACTTCTTTTAGCTCCTACCAGGAAGCCTCCGTTATTTTTCTTTCACACTGTGGGTGCTCAACCAGAAGTAAAAAGTAACTCACTTATAAAAAAAAGGAAAATATGTAGAAAGAAGATGTTAAAAAAATCTTTCAATTATGGATGCTAATGTTTCTGTCCATTAAGCATCTAAAAGTAATTTTCTGTAATGGATATATTAAAATTAACTCTCATTACAAGCTGATGACTGCCAGATGTTAATAAACTATTTCTAACTGCTTATCATTAGGTATAATAATGACTAAGCTCACAAAGTGTTTTCGTGCTTATGTGCCTGCAAAACACAGCACAGAGAGCAATGGCTGTATACTCTTTAAACAATAAAGCATGATCATAGAATGGCTTGGGTTGGAAGTGACCTTAAAGATCATCGAGTTCCAACTCCCCTTCGTGAGCAGAGACACTTTCCACTAGACCTGGTGGCTCAGGGCCATAAGAAAACAGTTGATTTCTACCAGTCAATAAGAGGAAAAACCTTCACTTTGGCCCAGGGCAGTGTAAAAGCTGTCATGGGAGCCTTTCCACCACATTTTGTGACCAGTGTTTCACCCACAGGTAGACTAATTTCTTGGCTAAGCCTCCATTCACTACTTGTTTAGTTAATGCCTGTATGCTGGACCAACTGTCAAAAAAAATCAACCTTTATAATGATTGGGCTGAGGGGGAAAAGAGCTAACTAGCACATTTTTTTACTCTATTCATCACATTATCCATTTAAAAAAAACTTCCCCGAAGGATAACACAAGACCTGATCCTGCCTGTATACATTTGTGGCAGTTGCTGACTACAGTGACAGCAGACTGGGACTGAGAGTGCTTCTGAAGGATGCATACAGCAGAAGCATAAAAGCATTACTTTCCTCTCTAAAATATTTTTTTTCTAAATTTTGTGCTATTTTTATGAATTTCCTGCCTTTTTTTTTTCATTTGTCATTGTAATGTCCCAATCTGTGCACCCCAAGCCCTTTCTGGGTAACTTTAAAAGTCACAAAGGAGTTCCTAAATTTTAATTTTTGCCATGGTGTACTCCTTGACAACATGGAGGCTCAGGAGAAGCCTTGAACCTAACTTCTCTCCTGTAATGTGTATCAGGGGAGTTTATTTGTCAAACCCTGGTCTATTTAACTTTGCAATGAACTCAGTAAAGCTGGCTTTCCTTCCAGCTTGATGGAATCTACCCAAGAGCCAGGGAAGTTGTGATCCCAGCTAACATCTCGGAGAGCCTGACCTGCAAGGCTGGGGAAGCCTTTGCCCTCCTGGCCTTAGCTGAGATTTGTTGTGTAATTCTTCTGTACCCCCTGGATACACCTCTGTAGGAAGGGAGAAGCTACAACTGCGCAACAGGGAACAAACAAGACTGAAGCATCAAGTTGCTATTGTTACTGAGAGAGAATGGTGTTTGCTTGGCATATGTTCAGGGAATGACAGGCAAAGGTGTCCTGGGAAAGGTCATCATTCCCCATGCTGGGAACTCTTCCTGGTGGGCAGCAGCAGCAAGCAGGCTCGCTCCATTGGGTTGTGCCAGTAAATGAGACAAAAAGAGAGCGCCATGTTTTCAGCAGAAGGAGAAATAACCACTTATGGCTTGCTTTTTCCTCCAGTGAAGCTGCTACCCCCACAACATATGCACTAGAGACAACTCTGCACATCCACAAGTACACTGACCTCAGGAAACAGCTTCCATCAGCTTGAAATCTCCTTACCTTGCTAGCTCAGTGCCTTACAGTTGTGCTCAGAGATCTTCCATTTTCTCGTGTATAGTTAATGAAATTTAGCAGCTACACATTCTTATGGAAACCATTAAAGCATACATGGAAAATCTAATTTTCTATATCATTTTGATTGGTTTGCAATATCTTAAAAGAGCTAAAAGAGTAAGTGAGCATTTAGCTGGAATAATTTCTTAAACCACTAAGTTAATTTCAGTGCTGTATTTTCTGTTTACTCCTTTCCTCCATGTAAAATTTCTTCTTAGTCTTTCTTTGGATCAAGTACAACTGGCTGAGCTTAGAAGGTATGCTAAAGACCTGAACAACATGACTGACTTGTTTAAATCCAGTCCTCAAAGTCTAAAACCATCTTTCTTGTACTTGGGGCCGCTCAGGTTTCCAGGTCCTTCTGCAAAGATGGGCAGGGGCCTCTGAGCAGCAGCTCTGGCCAGTGAATGCCAAGATGCCTCACACAGCCACCCTCAGACAACAGCTGGAAATGGGAGGAATGCATGATTTTTCCTGTCACAGCATTGGTCAATGTCCCCCCAATCTGTCACAGGGGCAAATATGTTTGGTGGATTCTTTTTTTTTAATTGCTCTGAGTTTCAGATCACAACTCCAACTCTGCAGGGGACTCAGCAGGGTGCTGCCCATTGCTGTTGTTATGAGGACTTGCAGTAGTGATGAGCATCAGCTTTCCCCCTTGGAGAAAGCTGAGGAGGAGGAAGGGAAAGCACTAGGAGGAAGGGAAAGGGAGGGCAACGGGTGCTCACAGCAAAGAGGAGACAGTGAGTCAAGAGACACAGCTTTCAGGCACTGCTGGGCTGCTGTGGGCAGGCTGACACTGCCCAGACATGGCTGCTCCCCTTCCGTGAGGCACAGAGGGTGCATTGCCCTGGCCCAGGCTAAGGCCTCTGTCCTTCCCCTCTGTCCTTCCTAAAATGTCCCCTAAACTGAGATTACCTGCTACCTAACTGAATGTGCAGGGGTCCAGACATGGGATGGATGGGGAACAGCATTCCCAGCTGAGAAAGGACTTCTAGCAGCCAAAGTCCTTGCAAAAAGGCTGTGCTTTCCCCAGCCAAAATTGGTTGCTTCTCTCCAGCTAGGCAGGCATGTCCTCTGCACCTCCACATGGGCTCCCATGAGCTGAAAGCCATCTTTTCCACCTGTGGCATAGTGGGGACCCAGGAGTTTGAAATTGCATAAGGCCTCAAAGTGGCTCATTACTTTGTAGGATATGTCTGCAAACTCTGTTTATGCCTACTGAGAGAAATCAGACACCTACCAACTAAAAGAACAGCTAAGCAATGCTTTTTTGAAGATAGCAGTGGCGCCTAACTGGTGGGATCAGGCACCTACATACCTTTGAGGTACTTGGCCAAGGAGATTAAGTGACTTGCCCACGGTCACGCAGGAAATCTATGGCAGAGCCAAGAACTGATCCAACTTTCAAATTACTTAACCACAAGATTATCATTCTTCCATGTATTAAATTATTAATTCTGATGCTTGTCAGGAAGCCTGAGGCATAGGACGGGTGCTTATTAATTGGAGCCAGACACATAAACATGCACATTGATTTATGTATTCATATATTTAAAACTGGATGAAAGAACTATCTGGTATCTCATTTTGGATCTCCCTTTAGTTGCTCACCTCCTGGTTTACATAGAGTTGAGGATGCACTGGAAAACAACCAGTTTCCTCCCATATATGGAGCACTTGCTTATGGGCCTCTACATGCCATAGGATTCACTGGAAGTCGGGAAGTTTGTCTTTGCCATGTATCATCCCTGTATCATCCCAGTCCATCTTTCAGATTTAGACAGTGCTGTCACACATTCCTGGCCAGGGCCTGTTCCTCCATTAAGCCAATGTGGCAACAGTCTATTGTCTCCAGTCTGGGTTTAGTTCAAGTGCTTGTAATACCTGCAGTTCTTTCACTATTTTTTATTCCCTTAAGAAACTAAAATAGAAAACATCCAGGGAAGATGGAGAACAGTAACACTGACAAGGTTTATGCACTGAACTGGGATGCCTACATAGAGAAATAAGTCTCCCTCTCCTCCTCCAGAGTCAGGGGATGAGGGCAACACCTCCAGGGGTGACTCAGAGAGGAGCCTTGGATATAGGCTCTGACTTGCCCGCTGGGGGAGACGCTCTGTCTGCGCTGACTATCAAGGGAGGCCAGGGAGGAAAGGCTGGCAAATGCAGGCATTTAGGCATTCAAATACATATGCTTTTAATACATTCCTCACACCCTGCACACCTCCTACTTATGCTGGAGGTACAGTGCTGAGGACTGTGGAAATACTGGATTTCCATTAGGTGTTGTGCTCTGAGCTGATACACAGATAGAGGGGGATAATCCAGCAAGATTAAATTTACCTGTAATTATGTTCTTGTGAACAGCTAGAGGTAGGTTCCAGTTCTGGTCTCAAGAAAAAGAGGACAGTCAAGGCCTTTGTAGTATCTAACCAGAGCCTCCCTATCGACCTCCTGCAAGAGAGCAGAACACCAGCCACATGCTGAGCAGGGAGGGGTGGTGGCAGTGGGAGCATTCCTGAGGGAGAAGGTTTTAAGAAAAGTAAAGCTCATGTATGTGAGACCAGAGCTGAACTTATATCTTAGACTACAGGGACTGTAAACCTCTGCCAGCAGCAGTCCACTGTGTCATAGTCCACTCCACAGCTCATCCTAACAAGCAACCAGCAGTTGTATGTGGTCTCTAGGTAACATCAGTCCCTGATCTTAAAATAGCCAGAGGCAACATATTTTGGGGTTAAGTTGTATTTTCATCAGATTATAGTGATCAGATAAGTAGGTTTGGTAAACCAGGTTGGTGAATTTTAACTTATGTAACTTGGTAACAAGCTACATATCTGGGTATTTGTCATTAGTGTTTTACAACGGTATGGGAACACTTCACCATGTGTAATGGATTTCAACCTGCAACAGTTCAGTAATGCAAGGAATAATAATAATAACAATAACAATAATAACTATTATTATTATTAATATTGTTGTTGTTGTTGTTATTATTATTATCATTATTATATAAAGACTTAAATAAAAGCATAGAAATTATTTCCAAAAGGTGGAGATTGTACGTTGTTCTCCCTTACACAGAAGGATAAGAAAAAGTACCTCTTATATACACATAGCATAAAATATCTCTTCCTTGTGCAGCTGTCCAACAAAATGCAACAGGCTCATGATTCAGCATCTGGACTATTTGAATAACACTGTGTGCTTTAGCATGGCAAACACAAACATGATATGCAGAAGGAATGAGTAATTGGTAGATACAGTGACAAACAGCATCAGCTACTGACTGAGGAAAATGCATTTGATCAGCTTTCATATTCAAAGCCAGTGTAATCCTGCCTTTTTTGTGTTTGTCCCTCTTTTTGTGTCTTGTCTCTCTTTGTACTTAATACAGCCACAAGAATTCTCTTCTCAGTGGAATTTACAGGGTGCTTGATCATTCTGAAATTTAACCTACTTACACAGCATCCTAGCTTTTGGTTTCTCTTCTAGATGTATCTTCACCTGGCTGTTCTGTGTTACTGGTGGGTATCTTCAGATATCAGGTCTGCATATACATACCAAATCTTGATTTTGGGTATCTGTTCAGACACTTTTGAGTACTAGCTAACTACTCCACAACCATCACTTTTGCAGAAGTTTCTAAGGGAGATCTTTGGAAAAGTCTTGGAAAGTTTGGAAAAGAAGGGAAAGGGCTTGGATTTGGGAACTTTTTCAAAGGCAAGCAGCATAGCTGTTAAAGAAAAACCTGTAGATTAGTTTTGGGGAAAAAATGTTCATAAGAGCCAGGATGGAGAGAAGGTTATGGCACTGGTCTAGGGTTTAGCAGTAAAACTGAGACAGGAGGAAGTTAAAGTAGTGGAAAACCAGAAAATGGCTGTCAGAAAAGGGTATGGTCAAAGCTTTCCTTTTTGGAGAAATTTAAACGTTTTTCAGAACCTTGAAAGTTCAAATACATCTTCTTTCTAATTGATTATGAAATAATTGTATTCTGGAATATCCTAGTCTTTAACCAATTCATCCAATTCATCAACCAGTGTGGCCTGTAAGGAGTGTGTGGCTCAGCCAAGCAATTTTACCCAGGCCCATAGACACTGATGCAGACAAATCTGGCATTCCCACTACCCTCAGGCTGGTCAGATGTAAACCAGGTTTGGGCTGAGAGCTCTCCTCACAGCTGCCTTAAATATGAGCACAGTGCCAGGCTAACACAGCCCTGTAGCACTTGCTTGTGCTTTCCTGTCAGGTCAGTGTGGACAGCAGAGGTCACACTTGCCTGCCCACTGGCTGGCCATACCTTTCATGTCCTGGTGCTGTAATGGCTCCTCTCTGAATGACTCTCAGAAAAGTCATTCCCAATGTTCAATGACTTCAGACTTGTTTCTAAATAGTCTTCCCATTTCCTGATCTACTTGCAAAATCCTTTGGTTTTTCTGTGTGCATGTGGGTTTTTTTCTTTCCTTCCTCCATTTCTTATGCTTTTCCCTATGAGCTCCAGCTCTCTGTGTTTATCCTTATTAGGCAGCTGCCCAAAATGCTGCCATCAAAACACATCTGTAGAATAAGTGGTGAGTTTTCTAAAGGAATGTAAACAGCCAATAAGTTGTTATGGGTTTTGCCCACAGAATCCATTCATTTTTCATTGTTAGTACTTGTTTTATTTTATTTAATTTGTTGTTGGAAATGTCTTGGGTTAGTTTTTGCCTTATAACTGCTGTGAGCCCCACAGAACGAGTATGACAGTGTAAGAGGCAGTTTTGGGTTACTTTGGGCAAAATTTCTGGGCTGCTGAGAAAGTCCTAAAGGCAGCAAACAGGTCAAGGCAGGTTGATCTCTGCTTTTGGCTTCATTATATGTGCCCACAAAAGTGTCACAGCAGATTCAGGCATGTGGATCCACTAAGAAATCTTGTGGTTTCTTCCACGTGGATTTCCGTAGATGTGGGACGATCCACTCTTGCTAGTACATTAGTATTACTGACAGAGAGAACAGGTTGCCTACCCAAAGAGTGACAGAGAAAGGAAGGAAATGCTTAACCCCTGCCAGTGGTGCTACTACAAAAGGATGATTGCAGAAGGCAGCGAGGGAAGCAGAGGACACTGTAGGGACTTCAGCCACAATCTTCTCCATAATGCAGAGGAGTCATTTGTTCAGCTGCAGCTGTCACAGGTTCATTCAGATTCCAGAAATACACCAAGATAAGTGAATATTCTCCTTCTGTGAACATTCAGCTGTAAAGGATGCTGTAAAGACTGTACAGTGTGGCACAGTAGCATGACTAAACCTTTGCAATGGACTTGTGCCACAGGCTGTCCACACTCAATCATACAATCATTGGATCTACAGCTGTGAATGATGTGGTCACTGAGGCTGGAGAAGTGGCTGAAGGCCATTCACAATGTGCCACTGGTTTCAAAAAATGATTCATTCATCACAGTGGTGTGAAGTCCAGGCTGGACTTTGATGCCATGACAGCCCCCTACCAGGCCCATGCTGGGACCCCTCCACATATGCAGAGTAATCCACCCACCAGCTGTGGCCAGCAGCCTTCATGTGCTCCCTGCAGCACATATTTGCTTGGCTAATTGAAAATTATTTTTACATGAGAATCAAATGAGAAGCATATCTGTGGGAAACTGCTCTCTTCCACCTTAATAATGCTGCTGGTAGTGCTCACATAATTGATGACTGTGGAGCATGGGACAGCATGTGTCTTTCCTCAGAGACACTTAAGGTGGGACAGGGAATATTTGCCCACAGAAAACACTTGATTAGAAAGCTATGGTAAGAATCTTGCTCTCCTTTAGCTGCAGCCATACCCTTCTAGGAAAAGAACCAAATTCTTAAATTTCTGTTGACAAGCTGAGGAAATTCAGATGTGTAACTGAGTGCTTTGGGTAATATAATGAAATACAAGAGAAGTGGGGAAAAGAGCAGAACATGCATGAAGGTCAAATTTTTGCCACCCCTTACTCTGCTATGTGTTTCCTGTTTCTGACTGGATGCATACCTTTGGAACATGAAAAAAAGCAGAGGCATTTGTGGGGCTTGTTCTCACTGCTGTGCTATAGGTCTTTCTTCTCCACCTGACATGAAATAATGGTGAGTTAGAAATATGTTTGTTTCCAACCAGTTGTTGACATAAAACTGGATTATTTTTCTTTTGCTGATGCCTAAGGGCAAGACAGAGATTGCAACACATGAAGCAGACAGCTACAACAGGCAGAAAGAGATATCTGGCAGGAAAATCTAGACCACCTAAGTAAGACACAGATTTCCTACTCAAGGAAAGATTTCTGCCTTTAAACCTTGATCCAGAAAGCTTTACATGTCAAGCAGAGATCAGGACAGAGCAACCATCAGGATGTGTTAGACATAGACATACACCTGAATTTCTGCAACTGTTTTGCCCTGAAACACCCTGAAGTCAGGGCTGTGTTCTGTTCCTCTGTCCATGGAATGTGGAGGTCTTCAGGTTCATGATAGGGTTAATGGTCTCCTGTGGGAGCAGAAGTGCTGAGGTTGCTGGTGGTATCAGCTTCTTCTTCAGATAGGATCTGATCTGATCTAACCTCTCTTAGGAAGAGTATCAGGATAATCTCTGTCTCCTAAGGGATTATAATGCCTCTTTTTAACCACTAGGGAGCAAAACATCCTCAAGAGGAGGCAGAGGGAAGGGACAAGATCCCATGCTGCTGTCAAATCCCAGCCCCTGCTGACAGGAGCATAAGGCTCATGGACCAGGAAAACAGCAAGTGATAAGGAGCCTGATCCCAAAGGTGGGGTCCCAGGGTGAGCTGGGGGTGAAACTGCTGTCACCCCCCAGCCAAGGGGCAGGCAGTGGGACTCCTCTCAGAGGAATCTCATTCCATCACTAGGGAGTGGGCAGACACCCAGTTGGCTCCTCTGTGCAGGAGCTGCACCCTGGCAGCAAGAGCTCACCTCTCCTGGCCTGCAGCTCGGAATGGTAATTAGACAGAGGAAAGAACCACTCTTCACACTTGGCCAGTGCCAAGCCTGTATCCTACTACAACAAGGAGCTCCCAAAGAGAGACCTGGTGCTCTCCTCCACACCCAGCCAAGCCCAGATTATTGAGAAATTTTCCATGTAACTGGAGAGCACCTGCACAGCTGCACAGCTGCACAATCCCTCCTGAGACGTGGATTCACCCAGACTGGGTCGATAGACAGGCCAGACCAGGACAGAGGTGAGTCTGATAAAGAGGGGGGTGGTCATAAGGTCTGTCTGTCCCTCAGGAAAACCAAAGCTGTCCTGGGATGACTTCTGAAGTGTTTCTGGTCTCTGCTTGCATATGGGCTGGCAGAAACCTTTTTGGGAAGGGTGATGTAGCTTATGTGGAATTTGTGTGGTCGTGCACCATCTTACCATCCTGCTTTTCTCCTTGCTGAGGCAGATGGGAGAGGCAAGTGCACAGTGATACACCTGGGTAGCAGAAGAAACATTTTTCAGAATATCATCTGCTGCAGGGCCAGCATGGGTGCTTTCAGAAGTGGCTGAGGAGGTGGAGGCTGCAGGCTGGTGGTGCTTCCTGAACCTCCTTTGTATGCTTGAGCAGAGTGCTGGCCATCAGGGTGCTCTGTGCATACCCAATGCTGTCACAGGCCACTGCACCACTTCACTGATGCTGTTTTCTGAAAACACTATTTGGCATTTAGGCTGCAAAATACATCAGAACTACGCTTTCCCCTCTCAGCACTTTTCTGTCTCAGTTCTGAGCTCTCTCTCAGCTAGTTGGTGTGTGCACCTAATACTCTAAACAGGAAAGGAGACCAATTAAGTGACAATCTGCACAGGAAGATGTCAAATAGGGCACAGGACTTGTAAAGAGGTCTGCCTCCTCCTGCAGTGCATCAAGTGATTAAAATTAAAAAATTGGACTTGGTGTGTTTGATGATGAGTTTACACAGTAACGACAATCTAACAACTCCCCTTCCTGGGGTCCAACACCTGTAAATAGAAATAATCACTAGTTTAAATAATCTGCACCTGCATGTCACATTCAGGTTCAGATTTAGCTCTTGATGTCCTTTGAACTTAAGGGTCCCTAATTTTCCCTTTACAAAAATCTGTAAGACTTCTACCAAAAATTGTATCAAGTTCTATACAGACTAAAGCACATAAATTCATATATTCACTTCAGGAGTACCACTGCCTTACTCTTGCTTTCCTGCATTGGTAGGGATGGACCCACAGGCATTACAGCAATGCAGCTTATTCAGGTAAATGGAGACCTTCAGACTTATTTATGAGGACCATCCATCTTACAAGGCTTTAAAGTATTTTCAGCACTAGGTTTAGTTTCCAATTGGTCATATGAAAAAATGTGGTATTCCCTAGTTTTTCTAAGTCATTTCTCATTTTCTTTATTGTGGTTTCAGGATCTGTGTATAATATGACACTTTTTACTGTGATTTATGGCTTTGGGTGAACAATGTGCTGTATGTGGTGTTAATTGCAGTGGATGGAATCCAGAGGCATTAAAATGCTCGTCCTCACTCTGTGCTAATGAGCTTTGATTTCTAACCTGTCAGCAGGGATTACGTATTAGAGCATCATGTTTATGATTCTCCTCAGCAGCTCAAGTGTCAACACTGTCATCCAAGCACCCTCCATTCCCTCCTCCCCAGACTAGTCTTGACAAAAGGAAAAATTGATTTGTGCTGAGACTTGACTTAGGCAGTGTCTGAATGCAGTAAGGGTATAATGGAAATAAATACAGGAGCTCAGGAAAGGGTTCCAAAAGATGAACTGCTCAGTTTGGGGAAAAACAACTTTTAATGATACTCCATTCCAGAGAATAAGATATTAAGTATTTTTTTTGAAGTGGATGGCATCATTCTGTCTATAGATTTGAGCAGGTGGTAAGAAACACAGATCTCCTAACAGCTAATAATAGTACTGAAGGAGTTTCCTTCTCTGGATTTATGGTAGTCAAACAATCTCCCTACTTGGACTTCCCATTTCTCAAACAGGGCTAATGCTTCCTCAGTTAAGGAAGAAGTTAATGCTACTTCTCTAAGTTAAGAATAAGTTAATTTGTTATTATTCACAGTAGAGACATACTAGATAAACCATGTAGTGTCTTCCAGAGGAAGCCTGGATTTCCTTCTCAGTTAGTTAAAAAAAAAAAAAGAAAAAAAATTAGTCTTGACTTTTTCTGATCAATTTTGGCATTACCTCACACAAGTCTATCTGATATTTGACAGTATTTCTATCAAACATTTCCATCAAACGTGAAAACAATATATGTATATATTCTCTGAAAAGAAACTGAAAACTTAAATTAGTATGTCAATGTGCTAAGACTTCAAAAATTAAATGGTAAGACAGGACGTGTCTTACCATTTAAAGAAAGAAAATGTAATAAATGTAAATTCATCTGTCAAGGGTTTCTTATGACATGCACTTGATATCATCAGATGCTACATGTTCTGCTGCACATTTAACTGGAAAAACAGGAATAAAAAATATAATGATCAAGGCAGCTGCATCAGTGTTTCATCTGGCTCCTTATAGCATAGCTGATATAAAACTTTTGGACTGTTTTCTTTTTTTTTTTAATTATCTGGTTAATCCAGTAAGTCTTTCCCATTTTTTGAAAGCCTGAATATTTGTGTTTCCTATATTTTCATTTTTTTTTAATTCTCTAGCTACAATGTTTTACTGACATAGGTCTTTTTATTTAATTGCCATGTTTGTTTTGAATTAAAACCAACCTGTCTGCACTTAATAATGCAAACAATTAAATATTCTCAGCAAGATTCTCACTGTGCCAGCTGAGCGTCCTCAGAAGATTTTTTCAAACAGCTTTATATGTTGCTTTTAATTACATTCCTTTCCCAAGCGATTATATCCTCATATAAGCCCCATTCCTGCAAGCTATCCTGGCACAGAAACAGAGAGTTAAAGACAGAAGAGTACTGGTAAGGACTGCTGGGGAAAAAAGGCCTTTTGGTCAAAGCTGAGGGATGCCAGCAGCACTGTAAGCCTTGCAAATGCTTCTCTCTGGTAAAAAAGCCAAAGGAAAAGTCAAGTAGTTTTGGAGGCACAAGGAAGCAGTAGGCTCTATTACCCACCTAGACAACCCCTAGGAGGACCAGGAGGAGATACAAAGTACAGGAAGAATCTTCCTTTTGGGAAAGAATGTGCCTGATGCTGGGCCCCCTGAATTTCTTTTTTTTTTAAATCACAGGGTTATAGCTCAACTCTTGCTTGAGGAGAGAGGTGCCAAGGTGGCATGGTGACCCCAGGGGAGACCCTGCAGACAGGAGCTGGGGTGTCCAGGAAGAGCCAGCACTCATCACTGGCTGCAAGGCTATGGCTTGGAAAGAAAGCAAGGCTGGCAGGGAACAGTCCACGCTGCTCACCCAGATTTTTCCTTAGAGGGAATAAAACTGCTGTAACCAGGTCCCACTCCATGCCAGGACTATGTGTTGTGAGTATTGGAGGACTTGTTTCAGCACAAAGAAACAGCTCAGGAGCTCTGGCCCCAAATGTGTCTATTTTTAATGACATCCCAATGCACTCCTTGATATCTGTGTTTTAGAAGCACCAGCTGGCTCTAGTGGTTTGATGCACAACAAAACCTTCCAGGTTACGAGATCCAGGAGAGACACAGCTATAGCTGACAGCTGGCAAAACTAATTACCAAGTAACACAGATGATGAACTTCTGTTATCCTACTGGCTGGAGCCAAGAAACCAAAGATGGACAGCTCCAAAACTTTAGAGCTCAGTGGGACTATCCCAATTTACTCACCATCCATAGTCAATTCAGCCCGTTTGCTGCACTAGTCTTAATTTCTCAAGCGCAGACTGAAGACTGAAACTTCCTTGGTAACAAAATTCTATCTTTGTATTAAAAACTGTCTTAATTTTAGCTACTCCTACTTGTTATATTTTCTAAAATGAAAATGTTTTTGTTATCTCTATTTGGTGTATAGGAAGCATGGCAGGTCATAGCATGATGAGATTTAATTAAATAAAAACAAGGTTTATGTTTTCAGATTCTTTTTTTCCTTAGCAATCAGAACTAGTCAGCAATATGTGGTGGAGGGTTGTTCACCTTTTAATGCAAGTTGCAATCCTGACATGACTGCATGATTCTGGGAGGCCAGGCAAAGGCAGTTGACTATTGAGTTATTATTTTTTAAAGCAATATACTATTTAAAAACATTCTCATTCGTTCCTGTCTTCCAGTTGGAGTTTCTACTTACTCAGCTAGACCTTAGTAACTGAAAGAGTTAATTTCACATTCTGCACAAATGCAGGGTGAAATCAGGATCAGCCTTGCATTAGGAAAGTATGATTAGCTCCCTCATACTGATGACCCCTAAGTCCTTAACATAGTTATTGATTTCCAAAATACAATCACCCTTCTGTAACAGTGACCTACATTCTTATATCAAGGTTAATGACATTATGTTAACCATATTCAAGTGTGTGTGGTTCAGGGGAACACAGCTTATCAAGCAATCCTGATTGTTCCCAAGTGTCACCTGTTTATTTAAAGCTAGGAGTCCTAATTGATTTTTAATATTAATAAAAAATAATATTTTTAATAGTAATAAAAATTAATATTTTTAAAGCAAAGCTTCTTCATAAGCACTAATGGTCCTAGCTGAAAGTGGATATGAGAGAACACAAGGAAGAAAATTATGCAAATTTTAATTCTGTCTTTCTTAAATTCCTCCTTTGACTTTTAGCAGATGAAAAATAGTTTTTACCGGGTGAGATGGTGTTGCCTTGATGGAAATAATTCTTGGAGGATCTCCTTGGCATAATTTGTCCACCTCTTAATCAAGTTTTTCAAGGAGTAGAGCCAGTGTTGTGATGGCTGTCTCAGGTTTAATGTCTAGAAGGTAAAAAAGAAACCAAAATGAGCTGGGTTTTCTCATTCTGCAGTAGTTTTCTCCCCACTCAGTAGTTCAGTGAAGAGACAGATGCTTTTGATTTCTTCAAGGACTCAGTTCCTCTGCTTGAGGAAAGATTAGCAAAAGTGCAGAGCTGCTGTACAGAATTAGAAATGAGGAAACAAATTTCTTTTCTGCTATTTGCTTGCCATGAGAAAGAAAAGCTGTAGCACATGAATCTAAATGTGGGCCCTCTGTGCAATCCAGCTCTGAAAGCTGAGGCAACTGCACCTCTTTCTTTATCCAAAGGTACAGGAGAGATCAGGTCCCCATTCTGGGATGGCATGTGAGGGCCAAGGCTATGAGTCTAGTAAAAGCTTCTTCTGGAGGAGTGAACACCAATAAACAGAAGTAGAAGAGACTTGTCCTTATCACATTTTTTTTTCAGAAAGAATGTAAATTTTGTTTTTCCATAGTGTCACTGTAATATGAACACAAGAATGCATTGCTATTTCTTTGTTACAATACACTAATGCATCTTTAAAACAAGAATTTTATGAGTTGACATGGATGAAGAGCATAGCTATTTATGTATCTGTATCTGTATTTATGTATCTGTATCAATAGTTGAACATATGTACCTACAAAAAAGCATGCTTTCTGTCTGACTTCCACATTCCTTTTACCCTTTTATCCTTTTACCCCATTGCTATTAGTTGTATGTGCTGTATGCAGCAATAAAAGCAGAAAAACAGCTGAGTTGTTGCACCCAGCAGGTTTGTGATGAAGTGAACTCGAAAATGAAGATAACAGAAGTGTACTGATGTTACATAGAAGAAGCAAAATCCTGGAAAAATTAGGCCATGACAAACAATTCAAAGGCCATGTTTAGTTTCTGTACTGAATCATGTATTTACCACACATTAATGCATAAAGACTCAAAACAGGGAAAAGCAGGTCCCCCTGCATCCACTTGTATATGAATTATTTTTTTGTGCTGAATATAGATGTCCTTTAGCCACATAAAAAATTAGGGTGGGAGATCTTTTGTTTATAGCCTTTGGACTGTGCAGCAGTCAAGATTTTTAATTTTCTTCATTTGACTATGATTCCCAGACTGAAAAAGCTTCCCCTTGTAAATGATTCAGCTTCTCTTCCTGTGACTGCTACAGAAGCCTGCTTTTGTACCTGCCAACACTTACGTGTACAGCACGGTATGCAAAAGAGTGCCCAAATTAAAAGATTTATTAACATTTTTTGCAATGAGAAACTTAAAATGCTGTGAACACATTTTCTTTGTTGTAGATGTCCTTCCATAACTTCATTTTGAAGACACTTTTCGTCCAACACAAGTTGTCCACAAACCTACCAAACAGACTCTCAGTGGCACCCAGCTTCTGCTGATCTGGTGTTATCCAGGGTGAAAACAAACACACCTTGGGGGCACCCAGGACAGGCCACTTGGCAGTGGAGGGGCCAGGAGTCACAAACTGCTTTGTGGAAGTGCTGGCTTGCCCTCAGGGAGCCCCAGGAGTGCACCCTGGGGTGGGTGCTCACAGCTCCCTGGCAGTGCCCCCTCCTCTGTCCCCTCAGGTGGTGTAAATGTGCTGCCCAGGGGTGCTGGCAGGTGTGACAGCTGCAGCCTCCATCTCAATCCTGGAAAGCAGTTGCAATTTCTGAATAGAAGTGGCCAAAGACAGACAGGAGCCCTTTCCAAGAATCTGTTGGAGAACCATGGGAGCTGATGGAACAGTTCAAGTACTTAGTATGTCTTTTTACTACAAATAAACTTCTCACTTTTTTAGGGTTAAAGAAGGCAACTCCTATCCCAGCTTCTACTGCCTTCTCCTTTTGGAAGGAGCCAGTCCTGTAAGCCATAAAACTTCTCCAGCAGGCAGAAGTGCTGCAGGGGCACTGTGAGTGAGAACAGCTCTGTGGGCTGGGGATGTAGCAGCAGGAGTTTCAGAGTGGTGCCAGTGGCCCTAGTGTTGCAGGGCTGGTTAGCAGGTGAGGAAGAGCAGCAGAGCATTGGTTTGATGGTGGCAAATGTCTGAGTTGAACTGAAGCAATGAAGAAGAAGCCATGTAGGACATATTTAGAGATAGAGCTGATTGTGTGGGTCTCGTATCTAGAAACAAAGATGTGAATGCTTCAGCCGAATGTAGTGACAGACCTCAAGTATTTCATACCCTTTGAGAAAGAGATTCTAATTCTCTAAGAATAGGCACTGAGCTGTGAGTGATTCATAAGCATATCTAACTGCTGCCTCACTGAGCTGAAAGAAGCATTTCAGGACTACTGCCAGCACAGGCTGGAACAACAGTGTTTCACCTAGTGACATGTATTCAGATTTTTCAAATTAGTTGTTAAACTATTATTCTTTCCCAAGTAAAAAGAAAAGAAGAAGAGAGACCTGTTAACTTAAATCTTTATTTCTAAACCTAGTTTTTTTCCACCCAAGGAATATTGCTTCTTCTTCATCCCTAATTTGGTTTAGTTTTCTACATGTTAAGCAGCATAAGGGAAAATTTCAGTGTTTCTGAAATAACATTCTCTAGAAAAATGAGCCTGGCACATTTGCTGCCTGACACTGCCTGGCCTACATTCAGCTGCAAGGATACAAAAGGTTTTATCCTAGTGCTAGTAAAGTAGATCTCAATCCTTTGTCTCAATCCTGAGCAGAAACTAGGATTTGTCTTCATGCAGTTATTGGGAAAATATGTGGAACACATTTTAACAGATCTCTGACAAGACCTCCAATCCTAACGTTATTTGAATGTTTTTTCCAGGATATATTTTCAATGTTGTTTTTCTCTGCTTGTCCAATTTGTATACTCCTGAGAGCGGGGAGATGACAAGAATTAATGCCTGTTTGCATTAACCCGAACTTTATTCTCACTTAATTAACCATGATGAATGTCAGGAGGCAAAGGAGCAGCATGAAGCTATTTTCAACAGCTCTGTACTGACGAGTTCAGGAAACAAAACAAAAAAAAACAAAACAAAAAAAACCAAACCAACAACCAGGTAGTGCCATTTCAATGTTGGTTACAAAAAAACCCAGCTGAAAGATGAATTGTTTTAAAGGCAAGGTTTGTTCTTCAGCCTCAGACAACATCCTGGTAAGCTGAGAGTGACAATAACCCTTTGAAACCTCACTAAAGAAGCATGAATCAAAAATACAAGTATTATCCCCAAAATTAAAAACAAAGGAAAAAAATATTACCCAGAATTACTTAGAAATCATGAATCTGTGTAAACTGTACTTGAGTAATATATTCTCAGTGTTTTCAGAGAAACAAGAAGAGCTCAGTTTTTTACTGGCACTATTCCTTAATAATCTCACAAGCTGAATATAAAATTCTTATCCAGTGCCAAAAAAAAAAAAATCACAGGTAGATTAGGACCCCAGCTAAGTCTCACAAAGAAGACCAAACAGCTGTAGGCTAGTTGGAAAAGCAGCAGATATGGCAGGCCCGGCATTTGAACAGAGTTGCTAGAAACATCTAAGCTCTCTAAGAGCTCTTTTTCACATCATTGCAAGGGTTTAAAAAGAAAGATACTAAAATCAAGATGGATATTGTAACATTCCTGAGCTTTTCATTGGGAAACCTGGGACTTGCAACAGCAGGGTGAGCTCCTGGTGGCTGCCTGTGCCAGGTGATGATCCAATCTGAAGAACTAAAGTAAATGGAGTGATTTGAAAATAGTCTGAAAACTGATGAATTATTTTCTCCAGTGGATGTGACTGTGCAATATTTCTAAAGGTTCAGGGCAAGCTACATCTGTTCTTCTTTTGCTAGAAGGGAGTGCTTCCTTTTCTTGATGTTCTTGTGGTGTGGGACCTCCATGAGGGACCTCTTACTCCTTTTTCCTCACATACAGGGACAAGGGAGGAATGAAGTAAGATTTTTGTAAGCTGCAAGTCTCTAAATGGAAGCAGCACAAGGCTACAGCTGGGTGGGACTTCTACTTTTCCCCCAGGAGTTTATTTCTGTATGTGCTCCTGTCTCTCTTCTGTGGCAGGGAGAAGAAGCTCATGGCTCTTCACTAGCAAAGGAGGAATAGAAAAAATGACACAAAATGTAGCAGCCACAGATGAAAAAGGGGAGGAATAGAGAACTGGAAAGAAGAACTGGGCATGTTGAAGACTGGAACAAGGATGGTCAGGGACTGGTACAGGGAAGGGCAAAACAGTTAGAGGAAAAGAAGAAAATACTAAGCTCCTTGAGAAAAATGGAAGAGGAATGGCAAAAGTTTGAACGAGTGAAGGAAAGCAGAAATTTGTAGGCATGATTTCCTGGATCTGTGTTTCTAGACTGTGTTTAAGATAGTAGATTTTTTTTTTTTTTTGACATTGAAAACATTTGCTATAGTTTTTTTGTTGCTTGCTTTCTTATTTTTTTACCTTGTCTTTTAAAGACTGTCTGGGTGGCCTTGCAGTGCACTGAGAACTGGCTATTCAAAAACAATTTTTTGTTTATGGAGAAGACATTTTTACAAACACTTTATAGGGTGGTATTTTCATTCTAATATGGAATGGGGAGCAAAAGCACAGACAAACTAATCAGGAAGGCTGATTTTGTCCAGCCAGTGAAACCAGCAGTTTGTGCTCTACTTCTGTCCTCATTTGCCCAAATTCTTTCCCATACAATAAGAAATTATTTTGCTGAAGAATCCATGCCATAACAGTAATCTTGCTTTGAATAAATCCTTCGAGGAATTTTCTTGTTTACTCAAGGAGTGCAAATTCTACTTTTAGAAAAGCTTTCCCTGGCCTATTCATTTCAAATGGAGTTTTATGCAAGGAAAGAAAACCTTTTTCCTTGCAGTGGAAGCGATAGGAAATGGCTGAAGGAATAAAATTGTCATGGGTGATGACACTCTCCTCAGGCATTCAGCAGAGTAATCATTTTAGGGAGAAACAATTTGCAAGTAGCACCATGTTTTCCCTGGACTACAGCCCTGCCTCTTGTAATCTCTAGGTATGGTCTTTGGTTAGGAGGTCTACTGCCCTTGGTGGGTTTCAGAGGAGTCCAAGAGGCTACTTACGTAGGATTTTGCAGCATTCCAATCTTACCCACATAATTATGATGTGCTTTGTCTTCTGGCCAGCCTGGGGAGAGTAGCTGGTATGAGTCATGTGGATTAGAACTTGATATTTCATAATAACATTGGTGGGTTCCAAACAAATTTCTCTCTTTCCCTCTTCCTCTCTCTCTCCCTTTGAATATGCTGTCAACCAGTTTTTCTTTTCCTGAAGTGGAGAAGATAAAGCAGTCTGTCATCCCCCTCTCAGTCCCCAGTATGGGTGTGGAAACCATTGCACAACATTGTAGTAGAGTGAAAAGGTCTCATCTAAGCATGTGACGTGACTTTGTGCAATGCTTAAATGCAACAGAAGGAAATTGCATTGCTTAGTCAGCATTTTAAAAAATGTTTGTAAAATTATATCCTTGGTCAAATGATTTCTAATTTAATAGCAGGAACAATCTTATAAAATTTTAAGCCCTCATTCTAAATAATTATGCTGCTGTATATATGTCCTTTATTCCTCTAATAAAAAAAAAGAAAAAAACAACTAAATTAAATATTGTGCATTTGAGAGTCTGAAATAACAAAATAGGACATTTCAATTTTATCTTTGGTGAACAAATAGAAATATTAACATCAGTAATTTTCATTTGCAGAGCAAATTTTTGTCCTCAAGGTTTTCAAAGCCTCATTTTTCTTTCCCAAGTTAAGCAAAATGTGTTCTCAAGAAACCAGACAGTCAGACACATGTCACAGAAACCAGGCTTGATTTAATTCAGGACTAATAAAAATTGTCAGAAATAACACGTAGTGCTAGCATTACATGTTTTAATGTGTCTGCATCTAAGTCCACTCAAAACATGGCATGTCAAATGGGACAAAACCACTAAGATTTCTTTTCCATCTTCTATACATATTTTGATATGTGAGCCATACTGACAAAGGTGCAATACCTCCTCTGGGATCCCTGGGGTATTTCTTTTAATCTATTTCATGGCAGAAGCTGACATGAGGCTTCCCAAGACAGTTATTAGGAAGGATAGGACCAACATTTGTGGACAGGAGTTGAGTGGACCACTGGCTGAAAGCACAGACACCTAAATAAGAAAGATGAAACTACATATCAGTG
>VZRH01003515.1:559672-579152 GCA_013397555.1 Urocynchramus pylzowi
ATGAAATTTAGATTATTTTGTGCCAGTTTATCTCAAAATGCCTGCAACTTCATCCAAAACCCAATTCAGAGTATTCCTGTGCTATGTTAAATGTGGATAAGGCCCAACACGTCTTCTTCCCAGCTACAAGTTTTATAATATAAACAGTGCTTTGAGTAACATTTGTTAATTATGAATCCAATTGGTCTCTAGATGTTTGTGTACATGTGTTGTATTTACAAATATAATTTCTGTCCCAGGTACTTCTGTGAAGTCTGTTTCACACATGCTGTGTTTCAGTTCACAGTATTTTTGGGTGCCTGTTGAAGCCTGGATTAGGCTAGTTTAATGTCACGTGGTTTGCCTCTCCATTAAAACATGTTAGAGTGTAATACAAAGAATATTATGGCATTTTGGCCATTCTAACTTGATAATATTTTACTGCATTCCCATTGTCATTGTTCTGCTCCAAGCCTATGAAAGCAGCTTGCTTGTGAACCACAAATGATGTACTGTTTATAGAGGGGGAGATAAAATAAGACATCATTGCAGAAGCCTGAGGAGTAAAGATTGTGGAAAAAATTTCATTTTTGCATAATAATAATGTATTGTAGCCATTCATGTTTGTTTCTAAAGACACATATGTAATTTTTCACATTCTTCTTCAGAAAAAGTTCCTCACAGGTAGTAGATTGATGAGCTCAACTTTGTTCCAAGAAATCTTGACACCATAACATGAGACATTCTTGAGAAGCCATGAATTATCATTACCAAAGTCTTTCTTTGTCAATTGTGCAAATACAGGATATTTGCTTTTCACCATTTATAAATGGCCAGATCCTCAAAGAGACTAATTTGCCTTAAAATTAGGGCCTCTGCTGCAGAATTCAAAATCCTGTAGTGCCTATCTATGTTACTTCTGTGGTGCATAGCGAAGATCAGACTCCCCAAAAAGGACTTTGAGATAACCAGTGGAGCACACAAGAAGGTGATACAACTACACACACACACCCCCATGTTCTGGATTACCAGGGGGGAAAAGTGTGCTGGTAAAAGCACCACGACAGCAGAGCTGTTTGGGATCCTGTAGGACAAACCCCACTGGGCATCTGCTAAGAGATAAAGTAACTTGTCTGCAGATCTGTTCTGGAGAAATTTTTTTGGAGCAAATACAAGAATCAGTGGTGAGGCAAAAAGTGAAGAAAACTTCCTTGGGCCAGTACAACACAGCATTAGAAGAGCTCTCCCATTTTCCTACCTAAGTCTCTGCTGTCCTTGCAGGACAGCCAGTATCTCCATTAGAAGGAAGAGGAAAGGCCTCTGGAGTGGGAAAAACTGTATCTAGCACAAATAAGCTGTTTCTGCTCAGGAATCAATCAATCAATCAATCAGCAGGAAAATACCTAATACACAGATAAAAGAATTGCTGTGCATTGAAATCTTAAATCTTAAATCTTAAATCTAGCACAACCTGGCTGGCCTTTGCAGCCATTAACACTCTGTTCCAGGGAGGCATCATGTATTATTATTCTTCCTCCCTTTCTAGTTACTGCTTTAGAGTGATAAAAGGGAAAATAAAAGGCTCATCCAAATTTCTCCTACAAAGTTGCAGTTATGTAGCTGGGCTTCTTAAAGAGTGCCCTCACCCCCATTTGTTGGCTGCACTAAGACCCAGACATTGTCTCTCTACTGAAGCTGAAAACAAGGTCAGACAAATCCCATCCTTACTGGGGCAAAAAAGAGAAATTCACTGTATCTTGTGATGCTGAAATCATTCACTTGAATAATTAATTGCATTTTATTCAAACAATCTTGGGGAAAGCTAAAAATGCAAGGCACCTGTAGAGCTCTAGTACCTACAGGGGTATGAAGGGGTTTGGCATGGCAGTTTTGCAGCTGTGTTTGTAAACCCACACTAAACAGAGTTTGTGTGCTTCCTTCTGGTGCATTGTCATCTCAGCAGGGGCTTTTCATGATTTCATCTGGAACAAGGGAAACCTTTCACTGGATACCCCATCCTACATCAGTGGAAACAGCAGCTGTTACTCATGTTCATGAGGAGACAAAGTGTTTGTATGTTGTGTTTCATGGGCCTTAGTTGTGCGAGAAGTATAATGGGGAGCTGGCCAGGTGATCCCATGAACAGAGGAAAAAAAAAAACAAACTCCTGGGGATTTGTGATTAGTGAAATCCAACTGAAATATAAAGCATGGCCCAAATGCCAATAGATGCATTGTTTCTGGCAGGGCTTATCTTCTATGTATAACCCAGATACTGAAGATTTTTTCAATTCTTATTTCTTTTTTTTTTTTTCCCAACTCAAATTTTCTTACATGGAAGTCGGTCAAGTGGCTTCAATGTGAATGAATGCAAATTCTAGTCCTTTGGACTGTATGATTCTGTTTATTTCTGCTTCATTGTCTACTCTGCAAAGCTCCTCAATACTTCTTTGTTTCTGCATCTGACTGTGTTTTTATCAAATTTTCCTGCCATAAAAAAATGTGGCTTTTGTCTGGACCTCATCCAAAGGCCACTTTGGAAATCAGCAGGTTCACAAAAGATTCAGAGCCAGCTATCACCGACCCTACTTCCATCCGTGCTCTTTCCATGTAGCATGTTTTGCTTTTATAGTGCTGTTCTCTTTCACCAGTACTAAAACAAAACCTCCATCACAGTGCAGTCTATTTAATATTCATATTTTGATTTTTCTTTTAATAAGTAACAGTTTTTCATAGCATTCCTTATCTTCCTGGGATGGTGTGTGAATCCAGTGGGTCTAATGATAAAGTGCCAAGCACAAATGGAACTTCAGTTCTCAATGTCACTGATTAATGTTTTTCTGCTTAAATAAATATTACTGTGAAATGGTTTACTAAGTCTGTACTAAAATAGATGAGAAATGCTTTTCTGATAGCAATAAAAAAGTAGTCAATCCATTCTCTTGGATCTGGGGAATCAGCATTCAGAACGAATATATGAGAATGTTTGGTTCATTCTCATCATTAGACTTCATTGTTTTAAAACAGAATTGTAAAAACTTTGATTTAACTTCATTAAAGGAGTAAAGTGAATTCTTCCCATGCAAGATTTTTCCCCTTGCCTTTAATCTTTGCATCTAAACCTAAGAACCCAATAATCTGCTCAATGTCTCATTTGAGGTTGCTTTTGAAGTTTCCTATTCATCATTGCACTCTTCAGCTCCCACCTGTTACAAGCCATCATTCAAAACGTTCTGCACTTAATATATTAAACAAGTGGACTCTACCTCCTTCTGCTCCATTCAAAGGGGAGATGCCAAGCAAACCCATCACCTGAACAGCCCCTCAGGGCTCTCCACATTTCCAGTGTTATTTTCTCTAGTATTTCACAAGCGCTTCAAATTTTACGGCACACAATGGGACAAAGAAAGAGTGGCCCGTATGTCACAAGACCAGGCAGATACCAGGGGATGCCAGTACCACAGTGCACTGCCACTGGCTGCTGGAAGCAAGATCAGTGCCAGCAACAGCTGTGTCCATCAGAGGACATCCAAAACAGCCTCACTGTGCCCAGAGATCTGACACCTCCCCATGCTGAACCTGGGTTTGCCTGTTGATCCTTGGGCTCCCACTAAAGTCTTCCCATTTGAAGCAACAACCAGTTAAAGCTGTGGCATTTTAAAAACACTTCTGTCTCTTTTTTATGTACACAAGTCTACAAACCCCCAAACATTTTCATCTGCTTACTAGCCTTTAATTATACTAACTGCCAATAGGTTCTATTACTTGTCCAAAAAAATTGCTGCCTGTTGTGCAATTTTTTAACTGTGATTGATGAAGCATATTTGTGTAACATTAGGTCATGTTTGTCAGAGTTTAACTTCTTATTTGGCAACTACACCATTAATTAGCAATATTGCTGATAACCTCCATTTTATATAACCAGCAAGCTCTTTTTCTGTATGACTTGGCAGTAGAAAACTAGAAAAGGATTTTTGCATGGTGCCACAAGTTTGGGTAAGAATGACCAGAGAAATACACACAACATTCTATAGGATTACTGTCTGTTAAACATTCTTTATTTTTGACAGGCATTATTTTCTTACATGTTCTTATTGTGATTTCCTTTCTTTTCAGCATTACAGTACACTCTTTTTCATCTCTTTTTTGAATGCTCTATGAGTTTGCAGTGAGGCCAGTAGCATATTCCTGAGGTTGCAAATTTCCTGTTGCAATACCCCATTCTTAGCTTCTCACAACTCTTCCAAACTTCCTTCATATGGAATGCAATTTTCCATCTAACTTACATCTAACTTATTTTATTTTTCCAGAGACTATTTCTGAATGTTTGGGAAGGTTAGAACTGTAGTGCCAGTGTTTTGGGGAGAAAGAATGTACTTCTACCTGCCTCAGAACTTCACATCTTCTTTTACTTTAAATGTAGTTTCTTCTAAGATTTAGTGCTATGATATGAAGTTTCACAAAAGGATAAACCTTATACTAGAAGCTTGTATTTTACTGTCACTGTGAAAATTCAGTTTTGGTCAAGAGACAGCCCTTTGAAATAGCACGTTTCTCTGGAGAAGTTCAAAACCTCTCTGTAAAAAGTGGTTGTGATTCACCAGTGAAAGCCTCAAGAGATGTGACTTCTCCCTGCCAAAGCACATCCAAGGACCTTGCAGCCCTAAGCACGCAGATGCTGTTCAACTTGACATTAGTCATTCTGCACTGCACTTACAAACCTGCAACAAGGAAAAACACTAAGACCACGTCTCAGAGGGCTTTGTGAAACCAGGTGACAAATTACAATGAGGCACGCACATGCTGAAATGAAAGGCACTGTAAAGAGCTCCTGAGGATGTGAATAACCCTACTTTCACAACACAGCTTCGTGGAAAAGAATGACAGCTTGGGCTGTTGTTGTGTTCTAACTCCAGACAGTTTGTTCACCCTCACACACCCTCAGTGGAATCAGGAGGAGGATTGGAAAAATAAAGCCTGTGGGATTAGATAAAAAGAGTTTAATAATAGAAATAAAATATAATAATGATGATAATAATAATATTGAAAGGGAAGAGAACAAAAAGAGAGAGAGAAATAAAACCCACGAGAAACAAGTGGTGTGCAATCCAGTTACTCACCACTCAATGAACAATGCTCAGCCTGTCCTGAAGCATGATCAGTGCTTCCTAGGCAGATCCCCTCAGTTTACATACTTGGCACGATGTTCTGTGGCATGGCCATACCCCTTTGGCCAGATCAGATCAGCTGTCCTGGCCATGCCCCCTCCCAGCTCTTGGGCAGTTCCTCCCTAGCAGAGCATGGGAAACTGGAAACTCCTGGACTCAGGGTAAGCACTGCTTCATAATAATTAAAACATCACTGTGTTATCAACATTATTCTCATAATGAATCCAAAAAACACAGCACTGTACCAGCTACTAGAAAGAAAATTAACTCTATCCCAGATGAAGCCTTGCACTGAACAATGGAAGGAAAATAACATTGTGTTGTTACTCATTAATTGAGTACAGTCAGGGTTTTGCACTAAGAACCCATGGAAAGGAAAAAACAACATGAGCACCTGATGAAAAATGGCATCCTAGGATATGAACACTGCCTTGCTGTTTCAAAGTTCCTGCTCATCATTCATTTTCTAACTCCTGAATTCTTAATTGTGGTCTTTAACCTAATATATTTTAAAAAAAAATATAAATTTATACTTATAAATGAGCAGTTTATTTGCCTATTGTCTATCACATTTTATGTTCATTTCAAAACCTTTTGGGGAGCTCTTGAATTTTATTCAGTATTTTTCAATCTCAGCTGTGATCTCTAGCTGTTGTTTAGGAGTAACTTCATGAGCTCTGTTCAAAGCTCACTGAAACTTAAGAAAGCTTTCCCAGAAAATACAGGGGTTTTCATGATGGCTGTAGGAATTTCTCTACAAGCAAACCCCAAGCACTGCAAAAGCTCTGCTCAAAAAACATAAGTAGACAAGAAATTGATCTTTTTATCCTGAGATGTAGTTAAGAGGTTCAAAGTAAATTAGATGTGCAGTCATCAGTGGATTGATTACATGTACTAAGAGGCAAAATACACAAAGGACATTTGCAAGGGACTGCCAGGTTTGGCTGCAAGCACTTGGGAACCTGCCCTCTCTGGCATGAGAGACAGACAAGGAATCAAGTGGGACATGGCAGGATGTGCAAGTGGCACCAGATGGATGTATTCAGGAAGCTTGATTTGCTCTGAGCTGCTAAGATAGGACTGCATGAATTTATTATGGATCCTTCTGTGCATTGCTGAGGCACTAATGTTGAGTCTGCTGTGGCTTTTTGATGTAACAGGAAGCAAAGTCTTAAAACTTTGTCCCAGAATGTAACTCTATGTACTGGTGCACAAGGTTTTGCTAGTGAAAAACCATTGCAGTCCCAGACATAAAATAGTTACATTGATATTGTAGACGTAAACCAAGAAAAAGTTTCTCCTGGTTTTCTTCCCCCCAGTCTATCAATTCTAGCTGTGAGAATTAGAGCAAAAAGCAGAAAGAGAGGAGTGTGAACAAGGCAATAACAGTTATGCAGAGATTCATTTAGAGTCTGGCTTTAAGCAAAATTCCCTGGTAGCTTCAGCTTGCACTCAGAAATCAGACTTCTGACAGATATACCAGAAAGACTTTCTTGCAGCCCAGTGGTACTTAGGAGAATGTTTTGTTCCCAAAAGCAAGGGTATTAGGTCACTGAGCCAGGAGAAGGAGATGTGGTTTGATTAGGCACACAGCCTTCCTCTGGCAGCTTTGAAGACCTGCAGTCTAGCAGTCTGCTTGTTAGGTGTCCTAACAAGCAGATTTGTGTTTCTCTTAGGTTGCCTGATAAATTTTGTGCCCTTGGTTTTGACTGTGTGAGATTTCCACGAACCATTATTTATTTTCTTTGTACTGGGTTTTTGCCTACTTCCTTTTACAAACTGTTCTGTATTTCTCCTCAGATTCACTGCTTGTTTGTGCAAGGAGCATGGCCATTAGCTTCACTTAAGGCAGAGATGGAGCAGGCAGTGGCTGGGGTCACAGGCACGAAGTTGTGCTGTAGCTCTGCCAAAGTGTGGGGCACTGTCACTGTCACCACTGTGCAGAGCTGAGCTCTTGGGTCAGCCTCCTGCAGCCTCAGCACTCACACTGGGCCCTGCTCTGCTTGCATGACTTCAGCAGGCATTTCAGTGTGCTCTGGTAGCAGTGCCTGTACCCTCAGAATGATGGGGAATTGCTGCTGGTGGTGGATTCTGTGTGTGGGTAGTGTTCTCTGTGTTTTGTTCTGGGTATGGACAGGTTTTCTTACATTTTCTTTGAACATTTGTGTTAACACAGGAGAATGCCATCCCTGTCTCTGACTCTTTTTTTGAGTGACTAATACAGATGTTTAAGATTCGGTTGGTGGCCTTTGGTTGATTTCTGCATATGGTACAGAGGATACAAGTGGTGTCACCCTCTTTAAAAAAAAGTGGGAAAGCTTTTTCAAAATATTGAGAGGGTGACATTTCCAAAATATGCCCATAACAAGGAAAGCTGATAGATGCAAATCTTCTCCATGATCTAGAAAATAAGGAGAAAAGGAAGTTCAGCTCAAAGTTCCAGCAAAGAGGAACCAAATTCCAAGTAACTAATGTAATTATTTTAATTGCAAAAGTATTGTTTTATTATGATTTTATTGTTACATGAATTTTAAAAATTTGAAACAGGAGGCCCTTTTCAGGAGGTATACAGTACAGAAAGGAGAATGATTCATGGGAAGGGAGGACCAGATAAACAGCAAGTGTGAGGGTATCTGTCACATGCACTAGACAAACATTCCCTCGCACAGCAGCCCCAGCAGCGCTGTGAGTTACAGGAGAAAGAAGAAGTAGATGGTATCTTACCTTCAAATTTTAGTTTACAGCTCAGCACTGATGACAGGAATTCTCTTTGTTTAAACGGATGAGCCAATAAAAATATATGTCCTCTGTTATTCACAGACTATCTATTGCAGCAGCTAGATAGTGTAATTTATTGATAAGAAGAAAAAGTCTCTGATGGGAAAAATTCCTCTGTTGCTCCTTTTGGGAAAGAGCAACGGGAGGCCATCACTGGTTAAGCAAAGGTACAGTTCTGTAGACTTCAGCACAAGCTCACTCATGCCCCTGTGTCAGACCATTTTTGTTGTGACTTGATGGTGCTGAGACACCTCTCATCAGCTATTCTGAGGATTTCTCTTTGTAATCCTTCACATACACCTCATCCTTCTGCACACCCTTTTTGCTTTGTGTAAGCAGTTTTTGTAGGAGAAAAAGGGGCAGAAAGGAGGAGGTATGGCAGCATAGAGCAGCACTTTTTTTCATCTTTTGGGATACAGCCTTGTCAGGAAACAGTGGGGAGGTGTGGCAGGCCAGGAGACCCACCGGAGCGATTACATTTTTGGGAGAAATTATGCCTCTGTACTTCCTCAGTATGAAGTGGGGCCATAAAGGTTTCCCTTCCCCTGATCCTTAGGGCAGCCCAGCCTGTCTGCTGCTTACTGTGCACAGCTGATTTTCCACTTGCACACCTGTCCCAAGGGCATGCTGAGGGAGCTTCCCTGAGCCTGTGAAGGCTTCTGATAGGGACAGCACAAAGGGCTCTTTTTCCATGCACCTCCATCCAAAAGACAGCAGCATGTTGTGCTGGGATTTCTGAGTACCTCGTTGAAATCTTTTCTTAATTCTCCTAGAAACCAAGAAGCCCAGACTTGCTCCCAACAAAACCAATGGCAAATCCCTATGAAAATAAAGTGAGAAGAGCAATCCCTAAATAGGTGTCCGTTTTCATTTCCGAAAGGAAAGGTGCAGACTGCCTTTGACAGTTTTTCAACTTAAACTAATACTCACTTCAACTTATGTCTGAATGATTTAAAATACAGCAACATCCCTTTGCTCTATTGTAGTCAGACATTCAAGATCCCAGCAAAATATTTATTTTGGATAGTCTCTATATCCAATTCCTCTTTTTATCAATAGAACAATATTTACAGAGGTCAGGCTGCCAACTTTGCCAGACAGACGCCCTTTGCATTCAAGAGAAAACATGATTCATCGTAGGATCAGGATTTCAGCTGCAAATTAAAACTTTCTTTGATAGACTGAAAGAGACAAGTCAATAAAGGAAAATTCTTGATAGCTGGAAAGGAATGTCTTGAGACTGCCAATATTCAGTTCTGATCACTAATATCTTAATTGATGGATGAGATTTTTTTTCTTTATCTAATTATATCCCAGAGGCAATGTTTAAAATAAACGGAAAGATAGCTCTAAACAACTGTGCTGTATGACAGTGTCAGCTTCTTTTTGTTACCTCTTTGAGATCATGAATATCTTATTATGTATTTGTACAGCACACAGGACAAAAGTGCTTGCTCTGACCCAAATCTGTGGTTCTCTAGAAATTGCATATATCAGTATTAAGCACAGTAAAGAAAATAGCAACAATGAAAAAGTCAGAGATAAACTTAGAGATTTGTGGCTTGTTAGTTTTCAGTGCACCATCGTATCACATGTATGAAAATAGACTTACTCTAGTAGCCACAGTGTGTGACACAGTAGGAAAAATAACCTCTATGGTGGATGAAAAAGACAAGAAGGTTTAGTGAACCTTGTTTTTCAGAGCTGTTATGGTCTTTACTGCAGATATCCCACAAAGTTATTTCTTGACACTCATCGAAAATATGCAATATATTTTTCATCATGTACCCTTTTAATGATGATTAAATATCACAACCCTACCTTTCAACTAATTGTAATGGTCTTGTTATTCTTGGTTTTGCCTGACTATGATTTCAAACTAATGATCATTAGTAGCAATAATAGTCCTCTACCCTTTTATCATGCCTCACATCTGTGGGACTCTGTGTTGAGCATTACTACGTGCATTACACCAATGCTTACCCTGAGTCACAGAGGTTAATTAACTTAATAAAGATCTTAAGGCACGTCAGAGGCAGAATCAGGAATAAGGAAAGTCAGCCCTGAGCTCTGATCCCTCTGGCCTTGACAGTGTGACAGTTGTTACTAAAGGGTTAGACAGACTGCAAAATGCTATTAATCTCTAAAAGCTGGACTTTAGGAGCAGATTATTTGTGTGGGAAGGAAAGGAGGGAATCCCTTTGTTGTTAAAATAAAGCTGAAAGTGGGACTAATGGAAAGAAAAGCTCCTACTTGTCTGAATCACACTGCTTGAAGGCACTGGGTGTTACAGACAGCTGGTACTATTTGTAAGGCTGTCATGTTCACAAAACCAGCCTGAAGACTGATGTACTGAAATTCAGTTCCCAAACAGTACAAAATCAATGTCATTTTGCTAACCTTACTGAAGGTCCTCCATTGAGAACCTGGGATCAGGGGAACTCTTGCTATGCAGGCTGCCTAAAGATCACGTTCATCTAACTTTTGCCTCAGAAAAGATTGCCACTTTTGGACCCTGTCCTAGTCAGCAGTGAATCACTGCTGGCTCAAACACAAAGCTGCATAATTTTTTTATGTTGTAGAGACCAAGAAATTTGGAAACATTAAAGTCTGATTACTACGGAAAAAAGGTATTTTCTGTGTCTCTCCTCTTCCCAACCACCATGCTGTTTTATTTTAATGTGAGAATGTTTCACAGAAGCTGTTAATGCTGCTTCAGATTCTTGTGGGATGGAGACTGGAATCAGTGAATTTAAAGTAGCATTTTATGCTGATGGCATATTAATATGTATGATCTAGGAAGGACTTAGGCTTTTACTACAGTTTGAATCACCACTAATTTTGGAAAATTTTCTGGCCTTAAAATGAGATGTAATAAATTTCAAACCCTGCCTCTGCATATACCAGATAACAAACTTGCCATCAAAGTTTTCCTGTTTAAGGAAAAATGTGAAATGCTAATTTGCCCAAACCTCAGCTAATGTTTCTATTTAAAAGAGAAAATCATGATAGCAAAATATAAAATTAATACAGAATATCTTGCTGTGCTTGATTAATTTTAAGACATAACCAAGTGCCAAATCCAGCTTTTCTCACTTAGGTAGGGAACCTCTTAGAAGTTAATACCAGACTCTTACACTACATTGTATGTTATTGATCTGAATCTCTGGTGATACAAGCAGAAACTGATGCATCCATAATACAGCTCCAGCATGAAGGGTGGAAACATACAAAAGTACATCTGTACAGGACAATATGAATAGTTTTGAAGAAAAAGCATGTTCATTCTTTCTAAAAGCACACCTGATTTGGACCTGTTTATTTCCTGTTGATGTCACTGAAGCATATTGCTGCTTAGCATTTCTGAAACTCAGGCTTCTTTTCTGGAAACCTTTATAGGTTAAAAAAAATAGTGATGAGGTAATACAGCAGGTAGGAGCTGTGCTGGCACTTTGACAAAACACCCCATAACAAGACTATCAGGCTGTACATGTCAATCCTCAGTGCAGCAGTAGGTAGTCATTAGAAAGTTGCATTAGTACACCATAATTAACATTCATGAATCCATGATGATAGGCAGTTTAGGAAAAATGTAGATTTAATTTGTCCAAATAGGCTTTAATGATGTCATCTCTGATCTTTCAGGTCTGAGTTGCTCAAAAAGAGGAGTAGATATTGTTGGTCAAACTCAAAATACTTTTAAAGGTTTTCAAGCATCGTAAAGTTATTTCTCTCTTTCTTTTCTATTTTTGGGCTCATTAGGGTAAAAACTATTAAACCATGAAGTTGAAAATTTCTAATTCAGCACTCTCGACATTTCCAGAAACAGAAGACATCCACTTCATTTGAGAACATTCTTCCAGGAGATGCTCAGCTAAACTGCACTCCCTCAAGTGCTAAGATAAACAGCCACAACATTTTTGCTGTGGCTTTACCTGTTTCTTAGTTTGGTCTCTTAAGAGAAGATGTGGCATTGGCCTTGTCTGCATGTATGCATGCCTGTTTGGGTACCCTCTTTAATTATGTTTAAACTCCTCATTTCTTTCAACCACATCTTGCAAATGTGTAGGAGACAGAAAGATCCTAGAAGTTTTAAATAAAATCTGGCAAACTGCTAGAGGAGAAATCCCTTCCCCTGGGTGTTCTCACCAAAGGACACAACAACATGAACCCCATGAACATGATGTTTACATCACTGAACATCAGAAAAACCAGACACCATCCATAACTCTTGGGAAAACCACGTTCCTCTGTTCTGCCAAATCTTCTGCCCATCTTCTGTCAGCCTGGGGATGCCCTCCCCCAACAAGAGCACTGGGAGGCCAGGTCTTTACTCTGACAGCTCCCAGTCAACACAGTTAAGGGCCCCAGTGGCCCTCTGCCTGGCTTGGGAGTGAGAGAGGGAAGGGAACAGAAAGCAGGGGGGGCAGCAATAAGGGAAGATGACCTGAGCTCCCTGCAGTTCCTCTAGTGCTGTCCCTTGCAGATGTTACCCAAAATACTGTATTGAGTCACCATCTGTCAGAGGAGGTCATGGTTTCCAGCCCTGCTGAGAGCAGACAGGGAGGCCCTGTGTGAAATAACAGCAGTTCTCACACACCTACAAGGAAAAAAATCAGAAACTGGAACAAGTTCTCTCTACTTTTAGTGAGGGTGGTAAACAAGACATTCTGATAGAAATGTGTTTTTAGAATAACTAGTCAAGGTGGTCTTCCACGTAAGACAAGTACAATAAATCTTATTTTTAAGTTAAATAAAATACAAGCCATTGAGATGATTTAAATCTACTTGTGGAAAAAGCAATTATATGCATTTTAATTCAGACTCATCAGTAAGTAATTTCTGAAAGCATAACTTCAGGAAAACAGGAGTCAGAAGAAAAATAAGGCTAGACAGATCAAGAGCTAGAAAAACTACAAAATCCAAACTCATTCTTTTTCCTTGCTCATAATATTTGCTTCTATATTATGCTGACATTTCTAAAAATTAACTACTATAAATCATTACCCCATATTATTTCTACTGCCAAATGCAATCACGAAACTTCAACGTTTTGAGTGTCTCATGGAGAAAGTAAAATATATCTAGGAATCATGCTTGCTAATGCACTAAAATACTTGATTATATGAGCAAATCTTTCTTTTTTAGCACTGCTTTATTTGTGTTAACATAAGCTGAATCTCAAAGGGATTGGCCTTGGGGTCAATTAAATATTTGAAGTATCACAGCTTTCATATTTGAGGAACACCAACAGAGTAAAGTGCTCCTGGGCTATTTCTGCTTAACCTCTTTTGTGCATGAAGGCAACAGGCATGGGATTTAAGAGGGTATTCTACACTGCATAAATTAAAGTATGTGTAACAAACAAATTGAACATATAGAAGAATCAGAAGCATATTCTTATCTTATGGCCCATATGAACAAGGTATTAATTTTTCATTTCCCTTTTTGTCTATTGCTTCCATATTTCTAGCCTATTCCTTTTCTTTTTTTTTTCTTTATTTCCTGTGATGTATCATGTAAGAGTTTAACACTGAAACAGTGCATGGATTCCCATATTCCCATGCACTGATTACCATTGGCTTCTTTCATTTTTGACTCATTTTCTTTGACTTAACTAATAGCTTTTTCCAATCTGTGTCATTTTAAAATGCATAAAGTAATCAAAATTCTCTGCACACAATTCCTAGGTTGTTCACCTGGTTTAGACTAAGACTAGCCACATTCTGGTGGCAATGATATTTAACTTTAATTTCAAAGGCCTAAATTCAGGTATTATTTAAATAAAAGTTCTGAAAATCCTACCACAAAATTCCCACATTTATTTATTTTTAGTTTGTTATATTTCACTCTGAACTTTCCATATAGGTTTTTAAATGTTTTACTTGTCTCCCTTACCTGTTGATGTGTAAGTTAATACTACAAAAAATGCATAGATAAAGGCAGTCTTCTAAAGTCTGTGCAATGTGACACTGGAAAGAGACATGCAAAAGGGCAGAAATACCCTGACCAATTTCTCTTACTCTGAACAGCTGTCAAAGCCTTCACTTGGACATGCTGAGTTGGAAACTGAAGTTCTGCTTCTATTCCAGTTTGTGGTAACTTATTTCACTAATACTGGGGTGACTGTTTTTTCCATCTTAGGTGTTTATGTCATTTTGCTTTGTGAAAAGGAAGCCCTAGGAACAGCCACTGGGTGTTTGCTCCTTGATCAAGTAATGCAAGGGCAAGAGGACTTAACCCTTCTCAGGAGGGACTGTCCTCAGCAATGAGGTGATCCCTTTCCAATCCAGTCTGGGCTCTGTCATCTCGTAAGATGCATGAGTGGCTCTTCTCAGTGACAGCAACTGATGAGACTTCATAATGTGAAAAATTATTCCCTTAGATTTTTTTTCCCCTTGATTTAATGGGTGCTAAAATAGAAAGCTTTTTGTGCCTGCATACCCTTAGGGAGCAGCTCTGTGTGGAAAAGAAGTGTCTGCAGCCAGCAAGTGCACTGTGGACTGGCTCTGCAGGGACAAATTTAAAACCTGTGACGTCTGGAGGTTGCAACAGTTGGATTGGGAAAGGGAAATGAGGCAGAAATGCCCAAGGCAAGGCAAGGCTCTGATGCTCCCTTACATTTATATCCACTTTCTGCTGGGGCTGCAGCCAGCCCCGCGGTGTGCAGGGCAGTGCAGCAGCGCTGGCAGGGGTGGGCAGCCAGCACAGCCTGCCTGGGGAGGGTGGTACAGACCTGACAGGAGGTCAGGAGGGGTTAACACACACACACACACACACACACACACACACACACACATGCACACCTGCTTTCCCCCAGCCTGGGTCTCACCTCTCCTTGCTCCTTCTCTCTTGCCACGTTAAGTAACAAGAAGCTTATGTTTAACAAGGCAGGGAGAAAAAACAGAGGTAGAGGGGAATAAAGAAGAAGCAGTCTCAACACTCAAGTGTATTGATATAGGTCAAGGGCATAGTCTTCTCTACCTGGGCTTCCAGTTCAGGAGATGGCTTTGCCTTGCTCATAGTCTGCTAAAGAGAAAGAGAAGTCCCAGTTCCCTGTTCTGACACATACTTCCAGTTTATGTGAATAATTTTGACCCAGAATCTAAAGAATTTAATTATCTACCTCCTCATCCACAAAACAGGTGTAGGAGCCATTTCCTCCTTCAAATTTGTTTACTATTGAAATGTTCTGTTAAAAAGGTATATGGAAAAACCACATTGAAGTGCTCATATCTACCTTTGACTTTGTACCAAGGACTTCAGTAGAAATGTAATACTGAAAAAAAAAAACAAAACCCAACCTGTTCAGCTGTTGAAGGTATCCAGAGCTGATAGCATAGTTAATTATAGTATAATTAGCATAGTTAATTTCTATCAGGTCAGTTCCTAAAAGGCTAAGCAGGCACACTTAGGAGCATTTGGCTTTTATAGTACTGGGCAGACTGACTCTTAGATCACACACAGTCTCACTGCTCCTTGAATTCCTCTCTCTGCAAGGTTCACACCTCAAGGGTGTGACTGCAGAGCACACCTCCCAGGTCAGGCACATCCTGGAAGGTGCTTTTATCCACCTGTTGTGTTGGAAGGTGCATATTTCAATCCTGGTTGCCCTAAGGTGCCCTAGTGAGGCATCTTTGTTAGCTGCAGGTGTTTATAGGGACTTCAGCTGACTGCTGTGGATTCTGCTGGGTAACATAAGCAGTAAGTGAAGAGAAAAGTGAAAAGCTGTTTCAGGACTTGCTTATGGCCATTTAGTAGATGAAAGAGGTGGGTCAAAACTCTAGACCTCCCACTTACTGGTTTTTAAGACTTGTTCTCATTTTCTTAGTGGCCAGAGCGGATGGTTGATTTATTTGATGTCATACATTGTTACACAAACATAGAGATCATACAGTGTCTTTGTGCTGGTCAATAACATAGATTACAAATGTTTTCTGGATGCAATCTTCTTCACTGAATGTGTGCAGCTTAATTGAATTTTCTTTCCTTAACTGATGAATGCAAATACTTGCTCAGGTTTCAGCAAAAATCTGTACACTCTCAGACTTGGACACTTCCTCAAACACTTTTACTGTGCTCAATGATAAACTGTAGTACAGAAAAATTACTTGCTGACTTAAAAATTGTAAACCTTATGAGGTGATTTTTTTCAATAAAACATTAGCAATATTGTCTATGCTTATAATATTTTTTTCCAAAGTGCAGTGACAAAACATCTTTGCAGACTTCTGATGAAAACAGATTTTAATAGCAAATGCTCAGATCTAAGTTCTTATTTGTGAAGTTGCTGAGTCTTCCTAGGTCTAGATTAGTTACAGCATTTTACTAGTGTGACTGGAAAAAGAACCTTTTTGTGAAATCCTATGGATGAATAAAAGGCCAAATTTTTTTATGAAAATGAGGGGGGAAATACAAATACATACAAATACAAAATACATATTTTATTTCCACATACATGAGTAGAAAGTTCACAGGATTTCCTCCTTTGACTTCAGTGGAGTCTGGAGCCTTACGGTTACCTTCAGTATTTCAGAGCAGTAATTCTTACTTTCTTCTGATATTTTCATCAGAAGACTTGGAAATAGCTGTATAATTCATCCTTTAAGCTGTAGGTCCTCTTAGGATGAGAAAAGAACTATGGGCAGATATGACCTACTATTTATAATAGAAATAGCTCTTCCTGCTGTCTCTGATGATCAGGAGCAGCTGGGTTTCTGTGCTGGTAAAGAATTCCTTCAGGGCAGTTATCCCCACCAAAATGCTCCCACTAAGTGTTCTGTGTGTGTGTGTGTGTGTGTGTGTGTGCAGGTACCTGTGACTAAGAAAGCAAATGCCTTCTTATATCAAATTCCTTTTTCTACCTTACCAAGCAGAGCAAAAATGAATATGTCAGAAGCTGTTGAAGACATGGACTGATCAGGAGACAAGGCACTGCACATTTATTTGATCCATGACCAGGTTCAGTCCCAGTGTGGTACTATCACAGCTGTCCCCAGTGTTCATGAAAGCACTGCTGCTCCTACACTCCTCAGCCTCTCTCCATCTCCCTAAATCTGCATTTCCCTCTTTGAGGACCCCAGTAAACCCGTGACTGAAGTGGCTGTAGGAAACTTGGAGCTGTAGGTACTGAGACCTTGGAGAAGCAAAAAAAATATATATATAATTATGTTGTTTCTTTAAGAATATTTTAGGACAGTATGAAGATTGTGTTTTTCATTTCCTGATTACATCAGAACTAATAGAACTAATTGTAGGAATCATCCTTTGTAAGCACATTGGTAACATTTGCATGTATTTATCCATGTGTATCCATTTCCATGGAAGTCTGATATGCAAATAGCTGTTATCCTTAGATGAGTTTAGTATATTTGTCTGTATTACAGGTTCCTGCACTGGAAAATTGCTTCTGCTATAAACTCAGTTGCCTGTGCTTCCATCTGTGCTGACATCATGGCAAAGAAAGATAATTTCTCAGTCCGGCACAAGTAAAGAAAAAGTCAACTGCCTGGAACTGTTTTGCCAGTGCATTGACATTACACCAATGCTCAAAGTGGCCCAGAAAGGACAGAGTTGTTTTTTTCAAGTATGCTTACCATAGGAATCCTAAACCATTGTGTAATTAATCACCCAATCTAAAAGAAGCTGAAAGGCTCCAAGGCTCAAACCTGTCTGCCTCATTCCTACGACTGCATTTATACTGGTGAATAAAATGTGCCAGGGACTCCAGAAGGACTCACAGCCTTGCCCCTAAGCCTGCACCTCCCAAAGAGGGCAGCCACCTCAAACCATCTCCTGGCACTTGCCCCTGCAGCACTGATGCTGTGTCCAGCTGTGGTTTGGGAGGCTGCTCACAGTCTCAGCCAAAACCATTCCAAGTATGGCACTAACAGATTAACGGAAGCAACACCAGTTTAACAGATCATGAATCAGTGTCAGGGCCTTTCCTCTGCCCAGTTTGATTTATGAAGGAAGACATTACTGCCTGTGCTCAGACCTGAAGTTCTGGGCTATATATATATATGCCATGCATAATGAGGTCAAAGAGATACATTGGGACACTGGGAGACAGAAGAGGATATAAACAAATAATGAGGCCAAATTAATAGTTAAATTCAAAAATGGAGAGGAGGACACTATTTAAAAATAATTTTCTCTAACATTTTGGATGACACTGATTTGATGCCATGAGCAAAGCAATTAAAATCAACTGATAGATGATTAAAACCAGTGTGAATAGCACAATTAGTTACTCAAGGTGTCTGATTTCCTTTTTCATGTGGGAGAATGTGATTTTGATCTGCAATGAAATATTGGATTATAGTATATTATCTTCAAGATGGGAGACTATTTGACGGTGCATTTCATTTGCTTATGTATTTCATGGCCATGGTAATCCAACAAAAACTATGGGTTTCTGTTTGGCAAGTCAAAAAGAGTAAATTGGTGGTGCTTCTCAGCAATATTTGAAGATGTAGATGTCTGTAGATGTTCTGTGAGGCATTGCAAATTTTTTTTAGGTAAATCATGAGTATTCATAACAGATCTGCTATCCCAGATTCAGTTCTAGGGGCAGGTATGTGCAGCATTTTCCTTCTTGCTTTGGGGGGAAAAAAGTCTCTACTGTATTGCCCACATGATGCCTTTTTAGTCATGGAAAAGAACCATTCATTAGTGGGTCTCAAAAGCCCCCATTGCTTTCCCAGAGGGATGCTCCTGAGATTCAGAGTTGGAGTAGAAATTGCAGAACTGGTGAGGACACACCCTGACTCTACCTCAGAAGTTCTCAGCCCAGGAAATAACCTGTGATAGAGCCTGGACAGACCAAACCTGTCATCCTTTCCAAAAAGGATGGTGTTTGAGCCACACGTGAAGGAGCTCACTGTAGTACCCCACAGAGAGCTCCATCCCTCTCTGCTCTGGGAGGTTTTCCACAGGGCTGGGGGCAGCAATCCGGCCCTGTGTTTTCAATAGTGAAGTTATGTGGAGAATGTGTTAGGGGTTTCATGTTTCAGTGTATGTTGTGGGTTGTGCAGCAGTGAAGGGGTAGAATCCAGGCGGCTATTGATCCTAACAACACTTTTCCAAATTTGCTGTGTTTTAGCTTTTCTTTAAATGAAAGTGTTGTTTATACAAATGCTGTAGTTTAAGGGAGCTCAACAAGTAATTTTCTTATCCTGACCTACTTCCTTTATGGTGTGGCAACAGAGAGCGCTAGTACTAGGGATTTCAGGATTCTGTGCCCTGACGGATATCCCAAAACGGGAGGAAAACAGAGGAGGAAGCCTTTTGGAGAGACATGAAACAAGCGTGCTCACACGTGCGCGTTATTTACCACAATACCATATAATACAATATTTTCCAGCACAAGTGTGCATCAGCCAGAGCCCGAGCGATTCGCTGTCCCGCAGCCTTTCAACCCCGTCCCTCCGCCCGCGACCGTAGCCCAGCCGGGGGCCGTGACCCGCCGGGGACACAGCTGTCCCGCCGGGACGGAGCCCGCGCGGGGAGGGCGGCGGCGAGGGCCGAGCGGTGGCGGGTCCCCGCGCCTCGGTC
>VZRH01003515.1:579982-667467 GCA_013397555.1 Urocynchramus pylzowi
GGCAGCGCGCCCCGCTCTGCGCCCCTCCAGCTCTGCTCTCCTCCAGCCTGCTTTCCCGTGCCCGACTTGTGAACCAGCGGCCGAGTGACGGGGCGGGCGGTGCCCCCGGGACCGGCAGTCACCGCCGCAGCAGTCCGGGACCCAGCCCGACCCCGCTGCCCATCCCCCGGGCGATGCGAGCCGCCCCTGCCCGTCCCTCGCCTCTTTCGGGGAGATACAGCCGCCGGGCCCTGTTGCCAGATGAAGAGTTTTATTTTTACTGATTTTTTGTAACACCTCCACTGGGGACACGCTTCTCGCACGTCCCTCTGCCAGCGCCCTTCGTCAGCCGAAGCCCCGTGCCGCGGTGAGCCCAGCAGTGCTTGGCAGAGGCTGCGGCCGAGCGCTTGCTGGCCGGAGAAGATGGGAAAGGGGCGGGAGAGGAGATGGCTTCGCTCCCGGGCTGGCAGCTGGCAAACGGGGCCTGGCTCCTCCGGTCAGGGTGTCCACATCAGACCGCCCCGCCTCGCAGGGACTTGATGCTCATCTTGCTCCAGCTGGTACTGGCGGCAGCTCAGGGGCGTGGAGCTGGCTTTTAACTTTTATTTGAGCAGCTGAGAAGTTGTCTTAAAAAACTGGAGTGTAAAATTATTGTAGACTTTGGAAACGATGGCGAAAGGACAGCAAAGCTTTGGTGGAATGGCATGACAGCTGCCGCCGTTGATAAGCAGAGGCCGGAGCAGTGCTGTGCTCTCCCCTCAGATCTGAGGGCATTGCTCAGAGAGCGACACGCTCCTTAGGCAAAACAAACTATGCGACAATTGCGGTGAGCTGGCTTCACTTGCTGTGATGGAACTGGTTGGTTTTTAATTCCTGCCTGGAAGCTCACTGTGTCGGCTCAGGCATTGCTGATTGCAGCCGTGGTGAGAAGTGTTTTAGTGCAAAGAATTTTTCTTTCTACCTAAATCTGCTTTGGCCCTTGGGAAGCAAAATCCCAGGTGGAAAAGGTCTGAGCAGTGAAACTCACACCCGAAGAAGCAATGTAATGTGCTGAGCATCTGCCTGCTGCATGGAAAATGGGAAGGGGGACGTTGTTCACGGGACACCAGAATGCCTCAGAATACAGGTCTCGAGGTCTTCGAGGCATTGAGTAACTCTGTTCGAAAACTTGAGTAATTTTTTTTTTTTTCCCTCTCTGGTTAGCTAGTCCGTGAGGTTTAGGTCGCTGGACCTGAGAGGTGTGCTCATACACTTGCTTCATCTCTTGTCAGATGAGATAAGGTCATGTGGAGTGACTGCTGGGGTGGGGGGAGCGAGGAAAGCGGTGTCTGAGGACGGGAGGAGCGGTGTCGGGGCTGTCGCTGGGGAGGAGCGGTGTCGGGGCTGTGTCTGAGGCAGGGAGGAGCGGTGTCGGGCTGTCGCCGGTGTCGGAGTGGCCGCGCTGCGGGGACAGGCGGGNTGAAAATAGTGAAAATGCACCTAACTGAATCAAAACCTGCCGTTCGGCTGGAAACACGCCACTGGCACAGTCAATGAAATGTGTGTTTCAGCGAAAAATAGGGCAACTTGCTGTGCCAAAGCCTCCAGTTTTTAATTTTTAGAAAATTTTAATTATTCATCTGGTCCACTGAAGGAAACGATTTTTCTTTTCTCATTTTTCACTTTCACTCAGTTTATGCTTCTCAGTGTCTGCTTTATATTTTAAGCCTTTTTTTCAGGATGCAACACATACTTTTACAGATTTTTGGGTTTTTTCTTTTTGGAGAGAAAAATGTTGGGATAAAGAGCTGTTTTCCAGTTTCTCTGTGTTCTCTGAAAGTTGTTTGAAAATGTGTACGGTATGACTTCGGAGTCTGAAAATTATAACGTTGTGTATTTTAATCTGTATGTTTAATGTTTGAAATATTAACACATATAGGGATTTTTTGTTTGTAGAGACTTCCAGACACTTGGAGCTCTTACTTTTTGCAGTGGTGCCAAGCATTTCTCACACCCAAAACCTGTCCTCTTTTTCTGTTCAGCTGAAGATAACTGGAGATAATCAGGTGTTACCTGCTAACTTTTCAGTGAATCATGACTTTCCCATTGTTTTTTTTTGTCCAGTGCCAAGTCTTTTCAGCTTAGTTTTCCTTCAAGCCTTATCTTATATATTCTCCAGCTAAAAATCTTACGTGCAATAATGTTTTCATTTAATGACTTCTTCTTGAGGCTCTGTTCTTTAACAACGTTTGATCTCTTGCTTCACAGGGGGGAGTACGCAAACCATTAATGATCATGCTACACCGAGAAAATGACACCTTGGGATTCAATATCGTAGGAGGACGACCCAGTCAGGTAATGCAGAAAGTAACTGTAGGTGATTCTGTCCCTATCTACTTCTACTGTACACCCTGTTAATTAAGAGTAACTTTTGATGACAGTAGGTGTGGAATCTATTCTTCAGGTAGAGGAACAGTTTATCATCAGGTATATCTGGAGTCATTGTTTGGAGGATGTTTAAAATTTTAGGCTGTTCCTCACTAGTTCCCATAATAAGTTCTCATTCCCATGTGAATTATGTATTCATGCAAACTGTTCAATGGAAATCTCTGGGACTACTTGTAAAAGTCATTGTTGCAGGATTAAGCCTTTGGAATTTTGTGAAACAGCTTGCCCTTTTTTTTATATTCACAGGAGAGAAGAAAATTTGCTTCTGTAGCTCAGGTAGTTTAAGCACAAGTCCTGTTCTCACATGCCTGTTTTCAATTTTTCTTTATGAACTGAAACGGTTTTCACCAATGCTGTATCTTAATCTCATCAGTCTAGGTTTAGGAAGTTCATTGCAAACCATAGAATATGCATGAGGATCACTAGCCCCCACTTAGAATATACATATGAATATGCTTGCTTTTTTTATTTTTTTAACTACATCTTTCCAAACACATTAATCAGGACTGTCATTGCATGTGAAGGGTAAAGAAACCTGTTAAACTGGAAAATTAATAGTTGATTAAAAAGGGTTGGTAATAATTATGTACTGATCAGGTTCTTGTTAAGGAAGAATTGTAGCCTTCTAGTATTGTTGAGGAGGGGAGTAGGACCCTGTATATTAGTTTGGCAATCTCCTGCTCTAAAGCTGTATTTAGTGGTGCCAAAGAGTCTGTTCCCATCAGTCCACTGTCTGTTCTGCAGTCACTGCTCCCTGTGGGTGAATATGAAGACCAGCAGTTATCAGATGTTGGGGCTGTAAATCCAAAGCAAGAGTTTCTTTGATTTTTCTAGTGGATGGAAGGATGAGACTACAGGTGGCTACAAGTTAAAAGACACATGCCATGATTATGTTCATATTTGAGTATAGCAGTAACAAAATTCAGACAGTCTTTAGTTTGGATTGCATTGTGATGTCTCTCATTTACATCTATGGGAGAGCTGCAGGGGAAAGGGAGCATTGTTCAGTTTTCTTGGGATGGCAACTGAGCTTATTTAAAGGACTTAGATGTTGACAGTGCATACTGTAACTGTGATATGTATCACAAACTGTCAGACTTTCTGACTTAATATTTTGTTATTTTAAGGAGTAAATGATAAATATATGAAGGTCTGTAGCACTGCGTGTTGAGAAAACTGCCAAATGGAGAAAAGGAAATTAATTTCTATTGACACTCATATTTGGAGACAAATTGGTGAGGTTGTGAGGCAGGGATGGGTCTCAGGTGGTTTTGAGTCTTTGAAGTTCAGTTTGGAAATTTCTTCGTGTTTTGTTCTTATTTTTACAAATGTGACTACCACAAGCATTTGATTGGCATTTCCCAGGTATCAGTGTGAGTCTCAGTGTATCTGGAGCTGAGGAGAGAACAGGAAAAAATGCTTGAGTTGACTCAAATAGTGAAAACCACAAAGTTCTGCTGGAAAGCTTAAACACTGCAACAGCAGTTGTTGTTAAAAGGCAAAAAGAGTTCATGAAGGTGCTCTGTACATTCAGGCTGTCCAGGGAAAAAGTGCCCTTGGTTGAAACATTGGCTCTTGCAGCAGAAGAGCAGAACAGTGATGTTTCTGTATTAGTCATGTGCCTGGGGATGTGTTCTTCATTACATTGTGTTTTGTAAGTGCAGTGCAGCTTTTTTCCATTGGAAAGCAGGTGACTGACTCTTGGTGACTCGGGTAAGGCACACACACACTTTCTGTTGGCTGTGTTCATTTTCAGTCCATAATAGGCATCCCCACTGTTTACCTTCTACCTGAGGGAAGGAGGAGAGGGAAGGAACAGCTCATCATAGGATCATCTTTTATTTTGTCAGAATGGAAAAAAGTGTGTTTTTTCCAAGTGCTTCTCACAAGTGTGTTTCTGAGAGGTGATTCATTATTCTGAGGGAGTGAGGCTGCTCTGATGGGCTCAGCTCTGGCTGGCTGGGAGGACTGTTTCCCCTGAGGACACCACATCAAAGCCAGGCTGGAGGGAGGTGAGCTGCAGGCACAGTTGCTGCACAGCCCCTGGGCTGTGTGACAGTGCTGGAGCTCAGTGTGCCTTGTGCTGTATTTTCCTGTCAGGAGTGGTGGGTATCAGCACATGCAACTGATGGAGACCACAAGCCAGACTGAAACACCCTTTTTTTAAACAGATAGTACATTGCTTTTGAAAAAGCCAATGAAATTTCTGATGGAAAGAAGTAGAGTTTTATGTGGGTGAAGGTGCTATAATCTAGCTTTTTGTTTTCCCAGGTTAAAACCAAACCACGTCCCTTTTGTATATTCACTAATGGCCATTATGCTTCTTTTATCAGAGTTTCATTTCTCACTGCTTAGATGGGAAGTTAGTGGAAATCTATTTCTTCATAATTTCAAAATATTTCTGGAACTGTTACTGTGTTTCCCTTTTGCTTCTTTCCTGACATGTATGAGTCTCTGTGAAAAAGAGGGAAAAAAGGCATTTATGAAAGCATAGTCTGACTAATATCTTGCTGAAAAAATATTTATTGACCTTAAATCTACCTGGGTCAAGTCTCCATAGGAATGTTGCCACATTGTGTAAAGTATGTTTTACGTATATCGTCACAGTTTTCTTAACAGAAAAAGTTATAAAGCATTTTCCCCATGAGGGTATAGGACCTAGACTAGAAACCTGTGCACATATGAACTGTGCTGTTGGTCAGGGATTCACCAGTCACAGAAGGAAAATAAGCATCGTATAAACTGCAATCCAAAGCATAAATCAGCTGGAAAAAGATTCCTTCAGTTATTGCCAGCTAGGTTATTATTTGTATAAACACTTAAAACCCTGTAAGTAGGCAGTGTCTGTTTGACATTAGTTCTTCATTAATAATTATTTAAAACTACTTTTAATTATCATGTGATGAAATAAAGTAATTCCAACATGTACAACACCAGTTATATTGTTGCAGCTGTGGTAGATAACTTGTCTGTTTTAAATTTGACCTCATGTGAGTTGTACTTAGTGTTGCATGGAGATCAGCTGGAGATGGATTCTCTTTTTGTCCACTGCTCGTCTGTATGGATTTCATAGTTGAGCAAGTTTTCAATCTCCCATGTGAATAGGATTTATGAGGTTAACCAGGTCCAACCAAATCCTCTCACTGTTACGTGCCAGCTAACAATGTCACTGTGTTCCTTGGAGCTTTATTTTCAAATGCAGTGAGGCAGTTTGCAAGCAGCAGTACTGCAGGAGCCCTTTTCCTTCTGAGAGAAACACTTGTGCATCCATTTTTATCAGTGTCTTCCACTGTGCATTTGTGGCTAGTCACTGGCTGCTGTGAAGTCTGAGGTTTGCTCCAAGTATTTTAGCTGGGATCGGATTACTGGTGCACACTGTCTCTCATTTAGACTAAAATAACCGGAAGTAAATGGATAATCTTATAAAAATTGCTGGAATAGTTCATTAATTCTGTCCTTTTGATTAATAGCTACTTTGTGTTAAGCAAGTTAAAAAAATCTCAAGGAGCTTAGTTCTTAGCTGGAAAAATGAGCCGCATATTTCAGGTGGATTTACATTTTTTATTGCTGCTGATTTCAGTACTATCTCAATTTTTGTACTAATGTGGCCTTTTTTGCCATTTTTCTCTATTGCCTGGTACAGAACAATCAGGAGGAATCTGCTGAGGGAATTTATGTGTCAAAGATTTTGGAAAATGGACCTGCAGACAAAGCAGAAGGCCTGCAAATTCATGACAAGATTATTGAGGTAAGAAAGAGCCCACACCAATGGATTAGTCTATCATATTATCAGATTAATAAAGGATTTGCTGGTTTTCACCCTAAGTAGGTTGTAATTTTCCTCTTCTGCTCTGTCTTAACATGATTCTTGTACACTGAACTGCTTGAACATTTCTTAGAATTAAAGACACAAGATGGATTTTTCCAACAAGTAATAAATTTACTGGTACTGGGATTAAGCTGATCTAGGTGAAGCAAAAGTGTCAACACTTAAATAGCAAGCAGTAGAAGCATTTTGTGTTTCTTTTCATTAAGTTGAGAAAGAAGACAAATGAATGACTGAAAATTCACAGGTTTAGTGAAACTGATTTTGTCCTGTGTAGGGACTATTACTTTCATGATTCTGGGACAAGGCAGAGGAGATGGCTTGGTAAGCACTGCTGTGAAACCTCTTAAGAAATTAGAGGAAGTACTTTCTGCTGTGTGATCAGAAGGAGATCATCTGTTGTTCTCACCTGGATCACTGCAGCACTTTCATGGCCATGCTAGCATAGAATTTTCAGTTTGCTCCTGCATTGTATGCAGTTTTTCTCATAAAATAACTATAAATAATAAAAGAAATCCCTAAGTCAGTTGGAAGAATAGGTTGATGTCTAGACTGGCTGTGTACCTGTAATTAGCCCTGTAAGAAATCTCAGAGGAGCAGTTTCCAGCTGAAATAGGCTCCTTAGGGTGCTGCCAGGACGGTGTTCCCCATCACAGCTCTGACACAACTCGCAGTGACAGCACCTTCTGCTGGCTGCTGGCTTTGTTTAGGCCACGTCACTCCAGCTTTGCAAGTTTAGGGGAGGCTCAGAAGCATGGTGGGAACTTGCCAGTGGGGTGGGTGTTTGAACAAAGACACGTGAAGTAAATGGATTGGAAGACAAATGCAGAATTCTGCTGCTGGTTTCTTGTGTTATATCCCTGCTAAGGACTAAAAGCATAAGTTAAGAGTGTTTGTAAGCTGGCATTGCTTTTAATGTTGGGAGCCTAGAGCTGGGTGTGAAATCAGATGGATATATTTTCTTGGAAGAGTAAAGCTTATGCTCTTAGCTGGCAGATAGAGACATCTCCAGGAGATACCAAGTGGGCTGAGCAGAACTGAACTTGCAAGATACCTCTTATTTCCCTAAGGTATAAAAAAGCTTTCAAATCCAATTTTTTTTTTTTTTTGGAACAGCAGCCTTATGTTGTAAAGATCTATTTTCTTCTGACATTACTGTTTCACTTACCACATTGTGTTTTGGGTGTTTTTTTCCCAGACTGAACAGCTATGTAATTTCATGCATTTGCTCAACACTTCTTGCTTTAATTTAATGTGCTTTTATAGTGCCTTGTTTTTTTAAGACAAAATGAAATGGTTTTGGAAGAAGGAAGAATAAAGTCACAAACCAGCATTTATTATATGTGAGGTTGTATCTCAAAATGTCACCATAATTGATGCTTGATTTTTACTTGTTGAAAAATTCTGGCTGCATAAAATCATACTGAAACAGCTTCAGTTCTATGTGACATTATAGATCCAATTTAGCATAACTATTCATACAGCTCTGAATGGAGCACCATATTAATATGCAACAGATTTGTATATAACTTTTGTATTCAGTCAAGCCTTTAAAAATATTTTGGGTTAGGCCAAACTATAGGCCAAAATTTCTAGTAAATGTTTCAGTGTTTTAAAATTTATTAGACCAAAATAAAAAGAGGAGGAGAAAAGAAGTAATTATTCTTCCATGCTAGATACAGGAAACAGCTGGAGTCAGAACATTGGAATTTTCCTTGCTCATGCATAGCTATCAATGTCTTCTTGCAGTGGGATGCCCTGCCAGCTCTGATGTGGTTTGTTGTGAGACATCATTCTGAAAGCTTTTGCTGTGAGGAAATAATCAGGGTGGTGTAACTATTTCAAAAATGTTGGCAGGTATATGGAATATGAGTTTTGGTGAGAAGCTGATAGGAAGTGGGACTTCTTATTGTTTGATTTGCACTTTTTTGGTGATCTGATCTAATGGGTGATATTTTATGGGGCCATTCTTCAATAATCAATAGCAGAAGGAACTGATGTTATTTGAAGAGCCTTTAATAACTTAAGTCATTTGTTTGGCAATAGGATGCCTGGGGTGCTTCTAGCAATGTGTATCTAATGGGATAATGGACAGAACTGTCCCCTTAAATCAGAAAATCTGTTCTCAAGGCATATTGCTAAATAAAGAAGATAATTTATTTCAGTGGTTTATCACATGTTTAACAAAAATTAACTGCACATGGTTGACTATGGGGAGTTATGCACATTTCAGATGACCATCTTGTGGGCAACCTAGTGCAACAAATGGATTTCACAGTCCTATGGCACTGGCAGATGGAATTGAGAGCCAAGGCTGGTAGATACAAGTAGTGTTGCCTTTTATTTTATACATATCATTATCTATGCAGCAACATTGCCAAATAATTAAGGTATTTGGAAGAATGCCAAGGGAAGGAATCAGATTTCTTTCTTGAGGTATTTATTCTAAGTGTAAAAGTGCCCCACAAATGACTTGAGTTGCTGGAAGTTTTTGAGATCAATATGCCCAGGCCGTGGACCCTCTGACACTTTAATTTGAGAAGGTTGGTGTTTATTTGGGCTTTACCCTCAGGGGAGCATGTTTTGTACATGAGGACCTGAAAGCTGAAACAGATGCCTATGTGCTGGCAGGGTGGGGGTGCTTGAGAGTGACAGGGTGACAGCCCCAGATCCCCTTGTCAAGGGACTGCAGCTCTTCATGGGGGACGGCCACAGGACCCTTGCTGATCATTTTCACTACTCTGCTGAAGAACAGGTTTCAGGCACAGCATTGCCCTCTTTGTTAAAGGTTAACCCCTCTGGGAAAAAATTACTTGTTTATGCAGTGTAAAGCTGACCTGGGACAGTGATGTGCACAAGCAACACTTTTATATATATATATATATATATATTTCCAGGAATCCTATTATAAGCCCCAAATGAACATTATTTATTCATCAAGAATAAACCCTTATGAATTACTTCTATGTAGCAGGTTCCTGAAAATGTCATGATCTTCTGATGCTTTCAGAAGTTTTTATCCAAAAATCTATGTCCTTAAAATTGACACTGCATCATGTTTTCAAGGATTACAACTGTTCACGTTCTGTAAAATGCATCTCATAAACTAGATGCAGCACTGATATCTGTGACAAGGGCATGAAACCCTTGGATATGAGCAGTGGTATAAAGCCACCCAAGCTCTAACTTTTGGATCTCTGCTTTCTTTCTTTCCCCCCTGCCTCTGAATCCTGTCAGGAGGAGACAAGCAGCAAGCAGTGCACAGGGCTGTTTATTAGTCTGTGCTGGTTCAAAGAATTCTGTTTGCTTCTAGGAGAACATTACATTATTAAAGTATGCTTAGAATGGTTCACAGTTATATAGCTCAGCATCATTTTACCTCTGCATGCTAATCATTCCTACTGAGTAAATTCATTGCTCATCTCTGTTCATGCTTGATTACCTCCTCAAGGCAGCATAAAACAGTGATGATCCTTAGCAATGTTACTGATACACAGAAGTGTTTCACCTGCTGCTTTTTTTATCAGTACTTGTAGTTCTGAGCAGTTAATGCTGAAAGCAGCTCTTTCCATATGGAGGAAAACTTGGATCTCAATTTGCAGTCAGTTCAGCTTCACATACATATGGCACCATATTGGCCAAATCTCCAAGCACAATACTTAATGCCTAGTTACCAAGCTAGTCAGAACTAGTTCTTTGAGTTGGTTTTTTTTGGTTTGTTTGTTTGGTTGTGTGACATTAATTTTACAGATATTGGTGTGTGGTTTCCTCTGTTTTTAAGCCCAGCTTTAGAATAAAAAAAGAACCCCATGATTGTTTTTCTCACATAGTCTTCCATTCTGTAAGTCACAGTGTCTTGCAGAATACTCTTTAATCACTTCAATGTTGTACAGAAAATACAAGACCAGGACAAAATTTGCAATCCAGATAGAATTTCTGATGGTTTTGTGTTTTTTTTTTTTCTTAAAAAGAGCATTTTTTTCATCAATTTGAGGAAAATGAGCAACTGTTAATTAACATTGCAAAAGAAGGTTTGGCCATATAACAAAACAGCAATGAAAAACTTTGTATGCAAATAAAAAGTGCTAGGTTGAAGTCCAAAATATTCCTGTGTGGAACTTTAAGCATATCATCAGCTGAAAGGCTCAAGTGCTCTTCTGTTCCTTGCGCTGCAAGGAAAAGACTTCTTTAACTCTCAAGTTAAATGAGAATATTGGTCCTTCTGCATTTTAGTCATTTGATTCTCATGAATTAAGCAGGCACGATGGAGAAGAAGGAAAAGGAAAGCATTTTTAGTCTGGGATATTTAAGTCTGAAAAATAAGACAGATGCATTTATATACCATGACTGTGTGTGTTGTTCATGCAGCCTGAGCTCCATAAGTGGATGATAAATAAGGCTTCATGCTGTATTCCATGTTTCCCTTTGTTCTTTCCATTTTTTTGGAGAGTATTCACACAATGGCTTTGAAGCACATGTCAGCAAAGCCAGTTTCAATAAAGATGAAGTCTTAAGGCTTATCCTGGCAGAAGTAACTTAAATCTGCTAAGTGCCTACACAGAGACTTTTTTAACTATTGCCAGACTGCTGACTGTGCTGTGTGTCAGTCTTGTGATGTTTTATCTTCTGCGTGTTTCTGTCATTACACTCACTATGTTGCTCAAGCAAAATCTTTGATACTAGTCATGTTTATTTGGCTAAGAACCTCCAGTGTCAGATTATGTCTGTAGAAGTAGTGAGTCTTAAAATGTCTTGCTGGGATCAGAGCCAGAAGATTTGGGATGACTTTGAAACAAAGCTGCACAAGATGTGGCCAGTAAAATTTGTGTGGTAGCTAAGAAAACTTAGTATAACTAATTTTAGTAGTGTAGCTTTCAGTGCATAAAAATATGCCTTAGCTATATTAATTTCTCTTAAACCTGTAACAAATTCAAAATATTATGTTGCAGGTAACCAGGTTTGGCACCTGCAATCATTAGATAACTCCTAATTAGTGTGACAGATCCCTGGCATAATAAATTAGGGAAACTGCAGGCTTAGAAATGTCTGTAGAATCGTTTCACCTCTCCCTCACCTGCTGAGATACAGGTTTTTGGACACCTGTAATCTTTCATCTGTCTGAGTAAATTTTTTAAGTCGGGTGTGACCTGGTCTGCATAACTTCAGTTGAGTTGGAGATACTTCCCCCCCTCTGCTTTTTTGCTTAACAGAAAGCCTTAGAGTGCTTCTCCAGAAAGCAAGAAATCCTGGTTGTGGTCTCTGCCTGAAAAGGATTGCATTGACCTCTCCAGGTAATTGCCCTTGTTTCTAAGGCAGAGGCTCTCCTGTGTTAGAGCAGCATCTTCCCCAAACATCTTCCCCAAACAGCTTGGTGCCAGCAGGTGTTTGGAGAATCAGGATTATCCCGTGGTAATCTGGGGTGAAATAGGCACTAGTTCCAGGGAGCTGTATCTGGAATACTGGTCCTGCCCTTTTCCAAGTAATTGCTTGTGACAATACACAAGAATTTCCCTCTTTCTTCCCCAGTCTTGTGTCATACATGACACTTTGTTTAATGATACTTGCATTTCTAACTTCATAGTGCCTTGACTTTGGGAGGGGAGATAGCAAATGCTGTTAACCAGGAAATCCTCTAGCTAGGACACTTTTTAAAATGTGAGAGATGGGTTCCCTGATTGAATAAATACCAATATGTAGGGTTTTCCTCCTCTGTGTTTTAACTCAAGCTGCAAGCGTTACCTGGAAGGTGGTTGCTGCTGCTGGTGCCCACTATCAAAAGGCCATGAGGGCTGGATCTCTTGTAGGTGGAAGAAACTTACTGTTCAAGGTACTGTCTGTTCTGAAGTTGACTGTGGTTATCCTAGAATGCCTGAATTTTGTAATTCATTGCCTCAGTTCACAGATCAGTAGTCTACATTTGACTGGACTTGCTACTGGTCTGTAGAGGTGCCTGCATTCCTCTCTATTCACTGAATTAAAATGCAAATATTGTATTTAGAGAAGCAGGTTATGTTCCTTCCAAAAAGCCCTTAAAATTCTAGAAATTTACTGTCTGTGTTTTAAAAAGAAAAATTAGACTTTTATTTTTCTGTGACCTAAAACATCTTGGGGTTTTTTTGGTGAAGTATACCAGTCTTACTAAGACTTCACAAAATGCTTTCTGTCCTAAAGAACAGGAAGAAATAAAACAAAATTATATTTAAGAAGTGATGAAATTTTTGTAATAGAGTAAATAGTGAATTACAAGATTTTATTAACAGAAATTCACTATTTGATCTCTTAGTTGACTGAATGAAGTCTTACATCCATAAACAGGCAAAATATTATTTGTTACTTTTTTGATATTTGTGTAGCACAGCAATGAAAAAATTCTAAAATGCCTTGTTTTCTAAGAGGTGGGGTCTTTTAATCTGACATATAAACTGAGAACTTGCTGTGAATGCACCTTCAGAGAGGCCCAAGGCTGTAGGAGGGTTTTCCATCTGTATTTGCTTGGTCTTGCACTCACAGAGAAACCAGGCACATGTGTGCATATGATGCTGCGTTGTTTTTGTGAAAATATGTAAGCTCACAGTGCTTTTATCTAGTAATGACGGAAATGCCAGATGTAGTAGGACTATGACCACCACATGAACTCTGCAACCAGTTTATTTGCAGAATTGGTATGTTTGACAGATAAGGCAGTGGCGTCCTTTTCAGTAAGTCTCTTCAGATTGTGAGTCATGGATCTTGGTCAGCAAGGTGCTCCCAGTAAGCAAAGAAAATAAATGCTGTGGTAGCTGGAATGGCAACGAGGCAGATGGGGCAGAACAGTGTGAGAGTATTTCTGAAATGTGACCCAGCATGAAAGAATTCAAGAGAGTATGTGAAGTGGAAGTGGTGAAAATCATCTTCTACCCTGTTTTTTTATGCTACTTCTACCATGCTGGGTGTTTGTTTAGGCACCTTAGGTTAGGCATGATGAAAGAGGCTTCAGAATCTTGCATACACATGAATGTGCATAACTCCTGTTCTCCCATGAGATATTTCTATTTTCCTCTGTGGGGGATCTCTACAACAGATGAATCACTGTAGGAGAAGAAGAGAAAGAGTGAAGTAGAATGTACAAGAAAAAAGAAAAACGGGAAACTTTACAATTAAAGAGTACAAAGCACCAACCTCAACTTTGCACAGAAGTACCTTCTAGTGCTTGCCCATAAATAGGAAGTGTGGAAGAAATGGAGGGCATGTAGGAATAGGGGCCACTGAATTGTCACATTAGATCATCTATGCACACTGTCATGAGCTCGATAGGTAAATGAGGGGGAGCAGTACTGGAGCAGAACTATGATAGCTGTACTGGGTCTGCAGAGGTAGGCAGTTGCTAAATTGGCAACTCAGAAGTGCTGTTAAGAAGGATTTCTGGTTAACCTATGGAAGAGTTGACTACTGTAAGAACCTGCAAGATCCCATAAATGGTGTTGCTACTACCCTGGGCCGCAGATCCCTCAGCATCATGTGAAGGCCTGGTCACACCCATCTCCTTCAGAAAGTGTCTGATCTCACTCCTGAGGTATAATGTGTCAGAAATTTGGCAAGTTGAAGTTTAGCATCTTCCTAGATGCCCTGTTTGAGTTGACTTTGCTGCATGTCATCTTTCTCTTCCTTTCCATGAGTATTTTTGGGGTTTTTTAACGCTTTAAGGTAAACCTTGCAGAACAAGACTTAAGCATCCTTCCATCTTGCCTAGCAGCCAGAGCAATGCAGTTTTATATGTAGCTGAGGAAGTAGGTTTAGAGGAAATTTTTGTTCGTGTGAGGTGCTCATTAAACACTTTCAGGAATGCATTAAACAACTTGTCTAACAGCTGTCAAATGCTGTTGCTTTCATCCCCTTCCCAGGAAGAGAAGGGCATATGTAGGGGAGTGTTTTGTTTAGGAATTTTCCAAATAATTACATACGCATATATTTACATGTCAGTGTCTATTTATGTTAGAGAAGACAAGATCATAGAAATGTATATTTACTGCTGAAGGTGCAAAGTTTTATGTGAAAACCCTTCTCTTGGATCTTTGCTCTGGGAATGATCTCGGGCAGCCCTGAAGAAAGTGCTTTCTCATCCATTGATAAGCCAAATCTCCATGACAACTGGGCTGAAGGTTGTGTACCATTGCCTTGGTCTTGGTCCAAGTCTGTCTTAGAGATACAGTGAACCTGATGGTTGCTGTGGAGCTAGGTACCCCAACCTAGTGATCTATGAGAGATCTATGGAAATCTGAGAGCAGGAAAGGCATTCTCCAATGACTTTCCTTAGCCTTTGCAATTAAGTAGAGAGCAGAAAAGGTCGGAAGCTTCAGAGAGGACTTTAGGATGCATCAGGGAGATCTAACCCTTTGAGGCTCATGTGATCAAGACAAATGGGAATAATTGATGGCAAGCCCAGCTGTGGAAAGCTCTGATAAAGTCTGAGACCATGCTGAGTTTGCTGCTTAGAACTGAAGGATGTGCGAGGAAGCCATGTCTCTCACAGCACATGCTGCTGGATCCCCAGAAGCTCTTGGCATTTCCAGAAAGTGAAAAGAGCCTTCTTCTGCCTTTCATGAAGGTTTCTCTTTGTTGTGGTTGAGACAACTTCGCAGTTAGAGGAGTTGACAGCTTACATGTGTTGTGCGAATGCAGAATCTTCTTAAGTCTCTGAACTGATTGTTGCAATCCCAAGGATATGTGCTCCAAGGCCTTTGATCTCTTCTTTTTCTTAATCAGCTACTTATAATTTTAAGGAGTAGGTAATCACTGTTGTCTATAATTGGAGGTTGAATGAAAAAAGCCTATAGTGTCTGCCAGTGTTGAAATGCTCTAAATGAAGTAATTATTCAAGGCTTCCCATAAAAAATTAGTAATCCAGTTTTAAGAAGCTGTGAAATACAGCATGGGAGAATGCTCCTCCTTAGAACTTTTGAATAGGAGCAGTAAGAAGCATGTACAGCACTGAGCTTTCCAAATTCTTTGCAAATAGAAGTGATAATGTAAAAAAAAAATATTTCTTTGTTAACTTCTCTCCAAAATTAAAAATTCTGCAGCATTTAAAACCATAGTGTTATGGAAAAACTAATTTTCAAATTGGCAAGAGCAGATGTGGTCACTTCAAACCACCAACAAAGCCTATACTTAGTAAAATCAAATATACTAGGCAAAGTACATTTGTTACTGATACACAGACGTTTTGGTAAATATATGTCTTGTTTGGAATTGCCAATGTAACGTAATTTTACAACTTTGTATGTAGACCCAACTTGATTGAATCACAGCTGCTACAGGAAAGGAGTGCAGAATGACTCAACACCATTTCTTAATTCAAATGATTTTGGAAGGCATTTTCTTTATGAAATATTGTTGACAAAATAAGTCATGGTTGCTATGTTTATTTACATAGAAAGTTTATACATGTTATTTACAGGATATGGTTTTACATATTTTTTTCTTTGAGGAAAATGTTTGTCTTTCAGTAGCAAGACTGAGAAATGGAGAGGGAATGGGAGAAATGACAGGAAAAAAAATTCAGAACTGTTGACATCCTGCTGATTTCTACTTAGCTTTTAAGTATGGGAACCTTATTTGGAGGTCATTGTATTCCAGACACCTATTAAATGGTTTAACAGCTTTAAAATTGAATGACTTCTGATTCTGTGCGTCTAGAAAAGGTCACCTAATGTGGGAGAAGTTCTGAGATGGGATGATAGAGAATATGAGTTTTTTTCCCCTTTCTCTGTATTTCCCTCCCTATTTGGAGCATCCAACGTTAGAGAGACCCAGAGGCTCAGAGCTTGCTCATCTGTTTCCGAGCACAGTCTCTCAAACTCGCATTTGTTTCTTTAGCCACGCTGATCAAGAGGGTAAATATCTGAAGTCCTTCCAGCAGCTTGTGGGAAGAAGGCATGCTATTTTAAATGGAAGGGATTTGCTGTCTTGAGTGAATTAAAACATCTGGATCCTTACACTTCTCTGTTACAGTCTGATTGATTTAGGCTAGTCTTTGGCACATGGCAAACATGGAACCATATGGTCTTCATGCTATCAGCAAGATTTTTGAGCACATACCTCTGCCTGGCCCCCAGCTTTCTCTGGTAGCTGCTACTGTGACCTAAAAGATGAGTGTTCCAGGAGCTTTCAGGCTGTTGTGCCTTTCTTGAGCAGATTAGTTGCATTTTTTTGAGGGGTACAATGTCCAGCATTTGGACTAGAAAGCTGAATCCTTCACTTCCCCTGCAGTGCTCAGAGCCCTGATCCAAATCAGATGCCTTGTGCTAGTGCCAGATGTGTAGCAGCACTTTCTACCTTACACTTTAACTCTATAACCTACACTTCTAACTTGAACTTACAATGCATGTTGTTTTTTTTAATTTCTCCATAAAATCTTCAAGTGGTCAGCACAACCGGTTTTTAGTGTGCTCTAAGTGTGTGATTATATGGAAAATTGACTGTTTTGAGAAATTTTTAAACAGCAATTTACTTTCTAGTAACCAATAGAATGGTGTTAAAGCCATAATGCTCTTGCTAGCACACCTTTTAACTTTTTTTTCTTTGAGTGGTAGGCAAAATAAGTATGATATTTTTCAAAAAAACATGGGTTCTTCTGTGTTTCCGAATACTCAAAATACTTATTTTTTTTACAAGTGTTTTTAATGATTTCTCTATTTTTCATTTTTATTTAAAAATAGTGCAGGGAGACTCTGAGTACTAGGAAGAATATTTCTATTTTTTCAATATGAAAAGAAACTGGAAGAAAGAAAAATGGTTCATATAATTGTTTTTAAAGAACTCTTATTACTGCTAGAATTTCTCATTCATTAAATGTAGACCAGTGTTTTCAGCCTTCTTTTCCAAATTGCTTAAGTACTGTGCCCTTGTACTAAGAGTATGTGGTTTTTATGTATTTTTGTTTCCTCTCTGCTATGGGGTAATGGAAATCTAAAGGATCACTATTCATCACTGAGCCCAGATATTGAATCTTCTAATTAGTACTAACCACAGACAATATTTTAAAGATTAAAGAACACAATGACATTTCAGAATACTTTTCAGAGAGTGAACTGTTCAGACAATGCTGTTAACCACCTTAGCAGAGCTACTTAAGAACAAAGTTTTTATCTGATTCCTTAAACTTGTCCTCTGTTGGTCAGAGCCCTGCATTCCCTTGCAGCCATTCTGCTGAGGGCATTACCAAGTGTTTCAGGGAGTTTGAGTAGAAAAGGAAGAACAGTGTGGGTACATTATTGACTTCTTGCATTGCATTTGTCTCTCTCTTTCTATGTACTTTAAAGGAAAAAAAAACCCCACTCCTGCTTTCTTAATCAGAGTTGCTACTTAGTGTATAAATCCACTGTCCTCTCAAAGAACTTGCTGTCTGTCTATTCAGCTTTGAGCCATTAAAGATCTGTTCTGGCAAGAAAAGCCTGAACTCCATAATCCAGTTGCTAAGTTTTTTCTTTGATTCATCCCCTTAAAAATGAAATGAGACTTAAGAGCCTAATGGACTGGATAGAGAAATGTGTAGTAGACTACTACAAAACAGTGGAGTCCAATTATAAATTGCAAGCACCATCATTGGTGCTGCTTTTTCCAATTTTAAATGTGTTGAGCTTTCCCTGAATTCATGTATTGTGCATTTTTACCAATAAATGATTGGCCAAACCATGATGAATCCATGTTACTAAGTAGGAGAACAATTATAAGTGGTGTTCACCAGCCTGTGTCAAGCTATCTGCCTGATGTTTATTTGTCTGAGTGCTGATCATGTGTTCAAAGCTCTGCAAAAAGCCCAACAAACCAATCTAAAATTAGAACCTAGGGCACACAGGACACTTAAATTGAGATTCAAACTGCCTTTGGATAAATGTCTCAACATTTTCTCATTCTCCAAATATTGAAGATGAGTTTGACATATATTTTTTAGCAGAGGTGATTAGTTCAACCTGAAATATTTCACTTAGTGATGTCTGAGTTAGGATCAGATTCAGCTGGAGCAAGCATTAGTGACACATCTTAAACTCTTTGGAATTTTTACATGAACCAACATATTTTTTGTGCTTTCTAGTGCTTTTGAGTTTAGATTGTTGGGATAATGCTCTTCGTACAGAGGTCTTCACTATTTAAAGCCAGAACAAACCTTACTGAATCTTGTGTCATTCCAGAAAGAATAAAATATAAGAAGAAATAATATAATTTGGTTTATTCTTCTTTTTATATTATGTCTCACATGGGTCTGATATTCCATTCTTCTGGACTTATATAATTCACTAATTAAATGGAAGCTCATAATATGTAAAATGCCAACATAAGTACAAAGAAAGAAATTCAGGTACCAAACTGGGCTTAGAATCCACCTCCTGTGCCGTGGTACTCCTGTTCAAAGTGGCCTGCTCCAACTCAATAGTCCTAATGCTGTATTTCTCAGTGTTACATTTTTCATTAAACTAACCAAACAAAATAGGCATACAGCAACAAGATCAAGTTTTATTCCATGTTTCAGATATTTCAATTGCTAAATTTTGAATGTTGTTACTCAAAATCTGGCAGGAATTAGCATGAAAAAGGATGCAACATGAAATGCTCCAGTTAAACCCTCCCTATTTAGGGACTAGCTTTGAAATTATTTAACATATGTTTTCATGTCATATCCAGTCTTGTTAATCTCTACATCTTTATAACTGGAGTGAAGCAAGCCCAAGTGTAGGATGGCAGTCAGTGTCCCCTGAGGGGATGGTTGGTGTATCTCTGGCTCTGTTAGCAGAAGAATGAACCCCTGTGTTGGCTGAGAGCATGTGCTGCATCTCAGCTTGGACTGCTCCCTGTGCCTTTTTAAAGTCAGCAAACTCTGATATTGGCATTTTGTGGAGGAGCCTGAGTAGGTGTTTGTGGAGCCTTGGTGATGGGTTTTAGCAAGTGAAGATGCAGATGTGTGTTTGAAATGGTTCAGGGCACCAGCCATGGAAAGCAGCAGAGCAATGCTTCATTTTTCAGCTGTCTTCAGAGAGATGGAGTTTGTTCAAAGAAACAGACCATGCAAAGACTGAGAGACTGGTACTGAGACTGAGACTCCTTTTGGCAAGAGGACAATAAAAACTATTGCTCAAAGTAAGAAATTTTTAACTGCACTTTTGTTGCTTTTGGGTTTGTACGGAGATCTAAGTTACAAAAGGGAAGTAAGGCAGCATCTTTTATCAAACTAAGACTGCTGTAAAATGTGGGAAGGCTTTTGGGCAAATGGTGTTTTCATTAAAACTGGCATAGAAAGATTTATTATGTATTTTTACTTAAGATAAGTTTATCTGAGTTTTTTTTGTGGGTTTATTTTTGTTTGTTTTTTTGTTTTGCTTTGGTTTGGTTTTTTTTGGGTTTTCTTTAGATCAGGACTGACAAATTAAGAGATGTGGGGATTGCTTCCTGCAAAGTAACATTCCTTTTGTTAGTCGTCTTCAATGATTGGTGTATCCAGAGTTTATTCTGAGTTTCATGGTTGGGTGTTGCCACTCAGTTTCAACAAGGATATTTGAGCATTGAATGAGCATCTCAGGTTTTAGGACACACACATGGGAGATGCATTGACTCTGAGGATGCCTCTGTGGGGAGGCATTAAAAACTACATTTGGAAGATGTTGGCTGTAGAAGTGCCTTGGAGCATTTGAAGGCTACAGAGAAAACAGGGAACTGTTTGGCAGCAAAAGCACAAACACCAGTGTAAACTATAATCCTGAAATAGCAATCTAAAAAATGAGTCTGACTAAAAGAAAGTTACAGATGTTTAATGTTCAGTATCAATTTCTTATAATACTTTTTAGTGGAAGGTCTTGTAGCATTTTATTTGATACAGTTCAGATATTAATGGGCTAGCATATCAGACACAAGGGGATAATACAAAAGGAACAGCTGAAGTTTTATCTATTAAACAGACTTTTCCAGTCTGATTTTTTTTTTTTCCTTTACATGGTTTTTCAGCTGTGCACTCTGGATCTTATTTAACTTTCCCTTGCAACAGTTTTCCAACTTCAGCTATTGTATGACTGTAAAACTGTGCTTTTGGGATGAGACTTAAAATTTCTTTTTACAGTTTGTGAGCTGTACTTTTCTGTGCTCAGAAGGCAACTGCTATTGTTTTTCAAACTACTGTTTTACATGTGAGGATTTGGAAGTGTTTAAGATCCAAAAGGCACTGTGAGTAACAAACTAGAACAGAATAGACTATTTTTAGATGGAAGGAACCTGGTGCAATCATCTAGTCCAACTGCCTGACCAATTCAGTGCTGAACAAAACCTAAAGCATGTTATTATTAGAGTCTCTTTCTCAAAGTCTAAAACTGTAACCACTTAAAAGGATTTTTTTTTCAAATGCCAGTTTTTGCATGAATACTGCAATACAACTTTCAGTCTGCAAACAAAGCACTGTTAAATATATTTGCAGTAAGAAAGATCATCAAGGTGAGGAGGGTGAATGATGACTGCCTTTTCCTCCCTTCTGTGCCATGCAGTTCAGAGCAATGCATAAGGAGTGGTGGGGAGCAAAAGAGAATGGCTTAAATGCATGTACTCATTATTTCCTCTAGCAACACTTCAAGAAGTCGTGAAGTTTTTAAACTGTTTTGTAGAATTCTGGTAAATCAAAATTTCATGTCTTATTGCTCCAAACTGAGACAGCAATGCAGTGATTAGGACTCTTCTTTTTGTGGATAACCAAGAAAGTGCATGTGTTCTCTGGAGGTTACAGGTCTGTGTTGGTCTTTGAAAAATTTTCTGGAGAGTCTCTGTGCATTTTGGTGTTGGGGACTTGCACAGAGAAGCAAACTGCAGTGAAATCATCTGCAAATGTGCACCTTGAGGTGAATCAGACACACTTTAACATTTATTTAAAATATTTCAATTGCTATATCCATAATGGCATGTAAATATACAACAAATGGATGTTTATATTGTATATATAGTTTTCCAAAATCACCTGCAAGCTGAGGAAGTTCAGTCTGGCATAAATCTTTGCGCTTACTTTTAAAGTATATTTAAAAAGAAAGTTTCCAGGCAAGTTGTGTATTAGGTGAAAGGTTTTTCTTGTGGTCTTGTTAATCCTTTTTTTCAAAAAAGAGCAATCAGTGCTTTTTTCATCTTAAATAACATTGGTCTGTTAAACACAAATGGTCTATACTAATTGAAAGCCATGGGCAAATGCAAAGAATAGTAGACCTATGTGTCGTCTTCTTACTTCATACTTTTATCTGAAATCTTACTTTAGGAAATATTTCTTAATTGATTTTGAGACTAGAGAAAATGTTTTCAGTATTTCTTTGTAAAATCCTGCTGAAAATACTTCAAAAACTTTGATTCTTTCTTGCACATCTGTAATCACTTGTTTTTCACATAGTACTCAGACCACTGCATGTTAATGGCAGTTAGTTGAACTGAAGAAATAGTGACACTTTTATTATATTTCTCTATATTTCCTGGAGGCTAACTCTGTTTTTCTTCTCCTCTGCTTATGCATCTGGCATCTTTTCTCTTGTTCTTGGTGCAGAAGTGTTCAGCTCTGAGTGAGGGACCACAATCATCTGAAAGAAACCATTCTTATCTGTTCTTATTTTTTATGCACTTGTTTGCTATTGTTTCATAAGGCTGTTAGAGAAGGTATTAAAAGTCAAGGGCCACATGACTGAAGCCGTGAGCTGCTCTCAGCAAGGTCAGTAAGAAGAGGAGTGTGGTCATGCTCCTGTGTGAAGAGTGGGGCAGGAGATGTTAGGAGGAACTGTGCAGCAGCAATTGGAGAAGAGTCCAGCACTCTCCAGTCTTGTTATCAGCAGCTTTATGTAGTTAATTAATGAGTGTAATTCTTGTCATCTCCTTATCTTCTGTGATCTTAATTGCTTGGCAAAGACTTTGTTTTACTGTGTCAGGGTTGTGCAGTGAGAACCTGACATTCATTGAAGTTTTACCTTATTGTTTTCTCCATTTTTACATAAGTAAAGTCAAAGCACAAGTGAAAAAGGCTTCACAGCATTGCCAGGTGGAGAAGTCTTGGGTAGTTCCTGATATTTGAGTTGCACTGTTAGTATAGAGGCAGGTTGAAGGGGAGCTGGTGGAGTCTGTGTCATGTAAACTCGTTCTGAGATGATTCCTCTGAAGGAAACCCAGTTGATTGGGATCTGAGCCCAAACAGTTGGAGCTGAAAGGCTGGATCAATGAATAATAAATAACACTACTGTGGAGTAGAGCCATGGCTACTCCCCATTGACTAGCTGAGTATTCTATTGGTGACTCTGTCCACAGAACACTTGTTTGTTGAGAGCAGTCACACAGACTCCTTGCTGTACCTGAACAGATGAATTAAGAAACAGAGGACATCAGCAAGATGAGGACTGTTGCAGGATCTGCCTCCTTTTTGCTCAGTGCTGTGTTACACACTGCTGCTTAAAGAGCAATTTACTGGGTGCTCAGAGGCTACTCCTTATGCAAATATTTGCAATAGCTGTGGAGATGATTCTGTAAAACTGTTCTTGGCTCATTGTAGAGATCAAAATTTAAATGATTATTGCACAAGTTGACTTGTGATATAAAATGCTAACTGGCTATACTTGTATATTTCATTCATTCAGTTTCCTCACTTTCAATGATTAAATGCTCTAGTATTGAATGAATTTGCCCTTTTAGTAGGAGGCATTTATACTATTAGTAATTTTACTACCATCAAGAAACTCCAAAGGAAATATTTCTGTAGAAATTGCTGTTTAATTTTCTATAAATAAGACTTGTAAGTTTATTTTTATTGTAGAAGCTTTGCTGAATTCAGAGACTTGTTTTAAAGAATAGGACAAAAGTAACAAGTATGTCCTCCTTCAAAAAAACAGTGTGAATAATTAATTGAATGCATGTATTTGTATACCCATGCAAGCTGTATCATGGACCTTAGTTCACATACCTGATTTTGATGTAGACCACCCCATTTCACGGGAAGTTGGCTGAGGTCTGTGTCATTTCACACTAGGTGCTGAGTGTTGCAAGTGATTGACCTTCAGGAACTGCCTGTAAGTGGAAGTGGAGCTGCTGTGGTGGGAAAGCTGCCAGGAACAGCTGGAAGTTGCTGTGGCTCTCTGTGACAGCACCCATTGCCAGCAGCAGCATTGCCATTAGAGTCAACCTGTGCTTGCTCCCAAGGGACTTGTGTGGAGAGACAGTATCAAAATGTACAGATCCTTGGTTTTACATATATAAGCAGATTTGAGACTGGTAAAAGGCTGTAAAAAAAGAGAAGCTTGGTCAATGCACAAAGCAATATTATGCAGATTGTAGTGAATAGTATCCTGATTTCATGTGCTGCCCTGCAGCTGTGGTAGCCAAAAGATGATGGCTCTTTCCTCTGGCCTCCCATGCTTAGGAGTGGAGCACAGCTCACCTGCTAAATCTACTCTTGCAAGTGTTGAAACTGCTCAGGAGGCAGTGCTGTAACTTATGCCTTCCTGTGACTCTGCTACTGATTAATTATTGCTGATCTTTGTGTCTAATCAGAGCTTTCACACCATGTATTTTGTCATTAAAGAGTTCAGGGAGTTTTCAGAAGCAGGATCTACAGGCTATGGTGCCTAATGCTAATTCAACAAGATTGTGACTTCCTCATGATGCAAACATGCCTCCCTACCTCCTCTTTCTTGATTTACTTCATTCAATAATGGTAGCTGCCGGTGATGTTTAATTAGTTTAATTACTGTTGTTGATCCTGTCAGGAAGTTTCCTTGGGTTGATGCAGACAGTTTCTTATCCAACTGTTTAATATTGGTTCATGGTTGATTATAAATTTGAAAATATTGTAAGTGTCTGGGAAATCCAGATAATAGCACTTGATAATAGTTTTAATGCTTAATCAAGCTGATTATTTTCATTTACATATATTTCCTGAAAAGCCAGCACTGATTGAGAATGACAAGGCTTAGTTTCAGGTCCTAGAGGTCCTTTGAAAATTAGGAAACAATTGACTTCTCTGGGTGTGGACATCCAAAAAATTGGGAGACAAAGCTATGCTGCTGAGTCATTCAGTGAATCAGATTTACCCACTGATAAGAAATGGGTTAATGAATGTGTTTTAACAAAAAGGACATGGGGAGCAAGGTGAGAGAACTTATGCTGCTGAGTCAAGAGCTCAGCTGCCTTCCCTCCTGCTCCATCAGGCTGCCACGTCAGAGCCCTTAGCTGGGTTTTCAGGGCCAATACCTGCAGTGTCTAACCCACTTGGTTTGCCTGCACCTAGTCTGCATCTTCAGGCTGGTGTGCAGCATACAAAATTCCCACTGCTGGGCTGATCCCATGCTCCTGCCAAGGGCTGTCAGTTGCTGGGAGTGTGCCATTTATCTGATCTTTGAATAGCTCTCATTTTAGCGAGGAGGCCCTGGAGTGCTCCTCTCCAGGGCTGTGCAGTCAGCTGCTGCCTGCTTCTCATGAGCCAGGGAGCCTGAGACCTTCTTCCCAGGGCCCATTCTCTGCCCAGCCTGTGCTTGTGCTTGGGGTTCCCTGGCCCAGGACCTTGCACTTGGCCCTGTGGAACTTCCTGAGGTTTGCACAGACCCAGCCCCGGATCCTGTGAGGGTCCCTCTGGGTGCCAGCCCTTCCCTCCAGCATGCTGACCACACCACACAGCTTGGTGTCACCAGCAAACCTGCTGAGGTGCACTCCATGCCAGTGTCCGTGTCACCAAAGGCTCTAAACAGTGCTGGTCCCAGTATGGACACTTGGGGGTGTGTATTTACAATATGCTACATATACAGAGAATGCGTTATAAAAACATGTGTGTATATAGGTATAGATATTAGCATTTCTGGATCTGTCATGTAAAATCACTGTCAAAACTATGCAGTGTAAAACCTGTTATTGCTGATGGGTTAAATTCTGGTCTGTAAATGAGATTAGGAGTTTTAACAACAATTGTAGCTACTCTGAGACTCTTCAGTCTGTGCTTGTTTGTTGATATACCTCTAATCTACTTACTCATGTATAGCTTTTGAGACCAGGTAAGTGAAATTATAGTATTAGGACATGAACAATCTCAGTGTTAAATACTTCCACAAGATTTTTTTTTTGCAAAATTAGGTTGCCAAGCATCATTAAAAATGATCTGGTAATGATATACTACCTTAAAAAAAGATCTATTTTAAGAAGGACAAACAGGATTGATCACTTTGTTCCCTTTAGAAGATTAATAATGAAGTACAAACTTCTAATCACAGGCAAGCATATGTGTCTGTTCTTCCTGTTTGGAAAAAGCAATATCTATTTCTTCTGTTTATTGAAAGACTGAAAGTGTTGTAGACTTTCCTCAATTTTTTTTGAATTAAATGTTTTTTTAACTTGTATGTTTTTATTTTGGTCTGGTTGTTGAAAATTTGAACTACATGGATATTATTTAAATCTCGAAGATTTCTGGAAGTTCAAAAAACCCCCACAAAGAAATCAAACCACCTCTTCAAAAATTAAATCTGAATACATTATATTTTCACAGTTGTTTCCAAGAAAGTCATTGAGCAAAACAGATCAGAAAAGAGCTGCTATATTTAAGATAAAGAAACCTAGGGAATCATAATGCATAGAAAAAGCTCTTCAGGTCTTTTAATGATCAGAATGAAAAATAAATGAAATTGATTATTTTAATGTGGTTTTACAAATTTCACTTGTTAGTTTTTACAAGCTTCTACCAATTGTGATTAAGCTTTATATTACCTGTTATAGTGAGAGAAAATATTTTTACTAATTTACATGAAAAACAAGTTGATATCAATCCGTTATGTGTAGGTACCATTCAGAACATATTTGTTGGCTTTTATAATTGCAACTTAGTGAAATGGTTTATATTCTTGTGAACCATTCAGAAGGCTATTAATGGTACTTTTGTCTTGTAAAATGAGCCAAAAATCTTATGTCTGAAATTTGTTTTCCTTTTTTCATTAATGTTGTGAAAATAGACCATAGCCTGGACTGAAGCAATAATATCAGCATGGAGCCAGACAGAGTGAATTCTGTGTTTGAGAGTAATGTGGAAGGTTCTTATCCACCCTTTCCTTAATCTGCCTCAACAGACAGCACAGTGTTTTCAAGCTCTCTGGAACAGGGGCAGCCAGTCAGTGTGATCTTGCCATTTACTTTTCATAATAATGGTTTTGCAATACATTAAGGAAATTCATAGTTTGATGAATTTGCTTTTGGGTTAACTTTAATTGACTGCGCCACAGTAGTGGGTCAAAAGTTTGACTGCATGCTTTTAAAATGAACATTTTGAAAACCTAAGATAACAAAAAAAAAGTCAGAGTGGCATTATCTGAATATCTTTATGATTTTTCTGATAATGCAGCAGAAGAAATATGCTGGATTTTTACATGCAGTGACATCTCATAGATGTCTGCACTTAGGAATATGATTTAAGTTCCTAATTAACATGAAAAAAGTTTTTTTGTTTTTTTTTTCCTGAAATATCTTTGGTTTCATTCAAACACACGTATGCCTTTACCTGTCACATGAAAGTTTCCATTTTATGACTTACAAGTAAAAACTTTACTTCTTTTAAAGTGTTTCTCTGTCTCAAATGAAAATAAATATTTCAGACTAAATTAATTACAATTTGAGTTGGCATCTCAGCATTTATCTCATATTGGAATGCATACAGGATCAAAAGACATGCTAAAGATATTACTTGAAAATTAATTTTCTTGAGGATAAAAAAATAATACCCCGCAAAACTAACCCTTAGCAATTTCCAGACCATTATATGTAAATTGATAGATGGGACCATAACCAGTCTGAAAGAAGTGTGGACTCCTGTTTATGACAGTAGTGGTTGAATCTGTGTTTTGACATGCAAAATTTAGTTTGTAGTGAACATCTGTATTTTGAGGAAAAGCATTCTAGCCGTTCAGTAAGAAATATGAAATGTTTCCCAGTGATCTTTCAGCTGAAACAAGCACAGGGACTGAGTTTTGGTAAGGAAAACCTGAGGAGAGTTTGAATTTTGTTCTGCTGTGTGTGCAGTATCAAACGTTACCCAGGGAGCTACAGATGGAATTTGCTGTGCCTGGAGTTACAAATCAGATATCTGGTTTCTCCATGTCACTATTTCCTATTTTTCACCCACAGCATTTCTTGAGAAAGGAAGCTGCTGTGAGCACCCCTGCCTGGCCTGAGACCATGACCATAACTTGGTCATGAATAGACACAAAGTGCTTTACAGTTCTCTGTTTATAGAGTCTGCTTGTGTTGGAGATAGTGGCAATATTTTTTCTGTTCTTTTACTTTGCATTTGAGCAGTGAATTTAGAGGAGCATTTTTCTGGTAGCCTAAAAAGAGAAATTTTCTTCAAACTCAGTGTTAAACTATTGCTCCTAGGGAGGAGGAAGCACAATCTTGGAAATTTCTTTTATAAATAAAACCTAAACAACTCATAAATATAAGGACTAGTCACAATCAGGTCCAAGTTCTTGTTTCATCAGCACAGTATTATTCTAATCCATGTTTTGTCTGAATTTTAACCTGTTGTGCCAAATAATTCTTTTACCCCACGCTGCATTGCTGTGTGGAGCTACTTAATATGTGATTTGTGATTAAAGACTTTGAAGTTCTATACCAAACTGTAAAACTTTATTTTGCTAACACCAAAGACATTGTCTAGAATATAGCCAAAATTTCATTCCAGCCTTTTTCAAAACCACCATGATAAATTCCTTACTATGTTTAATTTCACTTGATATAAATGAAAAAGAGATCAGCAGAGTAATAGAGTAAAACACCCTGAAAGGCTATGAACTCCTCTGTGAGCCTCTTCCCAGTAGAAGCTGGGAGAGCTAACTGGGAAAGGAATGTGTTTGCTCGCTCTGGATACTGATCAGCTGCAGAGCAGACCTTGAATTTGATGGTCCTTTGGCTTCAGTCAGCACAATCCTTATGGGAGGATTTTGTGTTTGCTGGGGCTGTGGTCAAGTCATGCTCTTTAGCAGTCCAAGCTGCTGCCCAGGGTGTGTCTGCATCAGAGCTCAACATGCTCCTGTGGCAGCTGGGCTTCCTGCCCCAGCTCTGCCTCGACTGTGTGATCACAGTCAACCCCACATGGCTGTTTTCCTTTTGTAAACCTACGGTAACCTCGAAAAAATCCATGTTTTCTGTAGGCCACTCTTTTCAGTGCCAATGACTTACATTTTTCTAGTTAACCCCACACGATATCTATGTGGATGTGTGTTTGCTTTTCTGGTTTAAGTTGGCTAAAAAATACAAATGCATTTTCTCTGTTGGGGTGTTACAGAAAGTATTAAAATGATTTTGTGTTTTTTCCTAATCTGTCATGTTTGATAAAACCTCTTTTTAAAGCTTGCTGATTAACATATTCTCTTCTGAGGGTTTTGTAGGTTTTGTGGTTTGGTTTGTTTTTTTGGGTTTGGTTTTTTTTTTTTTTCTGGATGAGGTTCCTGGTTTTTGTGTGTGTTTTTTGTTCTAGTAGTGTCCATAGCATATGTCAGATAAACCAGGCACAGTGACTCTCTTCTGTTGAGAAGGCTACACTCAAATTATACTTTACATTCTGCTGAGCCAAATGTGCCAAAATGATTTAATGCATAATTGCTCTGTAACTTAACTCCTGAAATCTTGACTGCAGATATCAGTATTAAAGTAGATGTAAGGGAATTTGGTTTAGTGATTACTGAGAATGATGAGCAGTGGCAAAGATCTCTTTTATGTAACACTTGTTGAGTTTGGAAGTTATCTCTGAAAGAATCCCTAAGGGCTCTCATTCTATGCCTGCTGACTTCAGCACACTTATTAAGGCTGATGTTTCACTGATACCATTGGCAAAACTTACAGAAGAAGGAAAAAAGCCAAAGGGGCTACCATCCTGCAGGACTAGCCACTTTGTAGTATGCACTGGAAAAGTTTGAGAAGGCACAAGCAATGCATAACCAACATACTGTTGACTCTCTCACGAGGAGTGATAGAAAAAGAGCAATGACACTGATTAACAATGAGGCTGATATTACTTTGTGTCTTGGGCAGGAGTATAATTTGTCATTAAATAAAAAAATCCTCGAAAACAGTTTATAAATTATGCCCTCAGATTCACTGGAAATGTTTTTCTCTGCTCCAAAACCCCTTAAGTGTTTATGATGTGTTATTCTCACAGCCCATGGTTAAAAATGATTTGTATACACTTCAGTGAAATGTGAGTATCAGGATCTGAATGGATGGCAAGATGTCTGTATTAGAGCTAAGGGCATTTGTGTCTGTACTGGGATATCTGAGCTCTTATGTCACTTAATGTATGAAAACTTAGACTGATGGGAAAGTGTACAGTTAGTAGAGACACTAAAATATCATTAAGAAGAGACAGGAAAGTGGATGGTTTTAGGGACACATATCCTAACTCACCAGACTTCTGTGGTAAACATTTGTTAGAGAGAATTGCCTTCTGAAGGCCTTCAGAGTGGCTCAGTAGCCAAACACATTATCAGATTTATGATGTTTCCTAAAGTTACAAAAACATATATTTCCATCTTGTAAGCAGTAATTAATAATAGTCTACAGAAGTTAAAGCATTCTTTGACTTTCTTTTTGTAAAATAACGTTTTGTGATTATAGGTTTTTAAAAAGTAGAAGAGAATGCTTACTATTTGCAACTCTTAAGATGATAAATAGAATGCTCCTTCTATGTCTATTGAAACTCAGGTTAAGGTCTGCTTGCCTTTAGCTTGGAAGGGAACAGTTTAAAAGAAAAAAAAAAACACCTCTTGAAAATCTTGATTGGTTCAGGGCTCTAGTTTGCAGTTCATGGAATCTACTGAAATCAGAGATGATTATTTAACCCTATGACAGATGGAGCCAGGATGTCTGTATCATCAAAGAGAGGAAAAATGAAATGTGAGGGAGCAGAGAAGTCAGTAAATATTGAGAATAATTGGAGTGGGCATGCAGAGGGGGTAAGGAAGGATACATTGCTGACACTTTTTTTTAGCCATCAGCTTTGAAGCCAGCTACTGGTCTGTGCAAGTGACCTCTACAGCCTAAGAGGAAAGAGGTTAGATAAATGCCCAGTACTGTGTAAACCTTTCAGGAGCACTTATCCAGAGCATTTTTTACAATGACAAGACAGTTTTGTTTCTTGTAGAGGATGAACTAAACAATCTGAATTTGTCTTTTACAATTTGACCTTGGTAATAAGGTGGAGTTTTTAATATACTTTGAGGGTTTCCTCTGGCTTCCGTTAGTAAGGAAGGATGGGTTTCCTAACCTTCCTCTGGTTAGGAATAAAAAAAAGTCATGATTAAATGTATAATTAAATTCTGTATCTTTGAAATGCTGGATGTTCATTCATTATTGGAATGAAGAAACATGAGGCAGTTAAGACAGCTAAGGACTGGACTAAGGCAGTCAGGTTATAACACCCTTTTAACTGTTGGAGATGGTGCCTAAAACTAATTACCTAGTCTATAATACTCCCACTACAAACCTGTTCCAGAACCTTGTTTTGTTGGTATGGTAGTCATACATGGTCTACCAGTTTCCCAAGTAAGTGATTTTATAGCCATTATTGTCAGTATCAGCCTTGTAGCGTAAATGATTCCTGTCTTTCTAGAGTTTGTTGCTACAAAGTCATTTTTAACACTCAGAGTCTTTCTTGATGTTGGTACATCAAGCAAAGCAGGTTCTTCTGTTTTTCCTGCAAAATTTAGAATTGGGTCTTTGTCTAGGCAAGAAATTTGGGCTAAGATGAAACATAAAGTTGAACTAGAGCAGGAAGTAGGACAAGCTGGGTGAGATGTACTGGGAACTGCTTTCTGGATAGTAAAGGCTCTTGTATTATCTATTCAACCTCCCTCCTTTCTGGTATTTGAAGTAGACAGAGGATTCTGTGTCTTTCCATTAAATGGATGTCAGTACTGTCTGTGAAACCTCACAGTGGAGTGTTTCTGTTGCCTGCCTGATTATGCTGTGGAGCTCAACAACCTCCAATTGTCCTCAGACTTAATGAAAAAGATTAGTGTAATCAATCTAAAAATCACTGCTGCTGGTTCCTGTGAAATACGTGGTACCAGATGGTCGACTTTGAAGTAGGGTGGTCTTCAATTTCTTTTTAAACTTTTAATGTACCAGTTTTGAGCATTATTTATACTGAGAAAAGATGAGTGAAGGAAGTTGAAAACTCAAGTAGCCAGGAGTTAATCAATTGTCAGACTTCTAAATTCTATGCGTGAACATACAGGATAATTTGGCCTTCGGTTATAGGACTACAGCTGTGAGATTTTGGAGAAAAGGGGTTGGGGTCTGTACAGTTGAACAGATTATGCTAGATTTCAAATTGCTTTGAAAACAGAGAATTATGAAATGAAGCTTTTTTGTACTGGTTTGGTTTTTTTTTGAGCAGATGTTATGTGTTTGTCCCTTGGAATATTTGCTTCTAAGTTTGCACCATATCTTGAGATGGCATAAAATACATCTTGAGAAACATCTGAGGGACAGTATTTAACCTAATTACCAAAGCTATTTTTCCTGGTTTGTATCTTGACTTTTCAGTTTCTCAGTTTAAGTTGTCTGCTTCCAGACATCATCTTCAGTTTGTTGTGGAATTTAATGTTGCTTTGGAGAGCACAAGGGATCTGGGGAAGACTGGTCGTGGATGTAGTGTAGAAGGTGTGTGCAGACCATCTGCAGGTGCCAGAGATCCTCCTGGAGCCATGATTTAGAGTTTGCTGTACCTTTTCCATTGCAGCAAGTTGGCTGAGTCACCTGCCTGTGTGTACAAGAGTTACATGAATGTAGATGGTTGTGTTTGTAAAGATGAAGTAGGCAAATTGCCTAAAGAGGTCTGGTAAAGGAAGAAGAAGATTCTGGCAGCAAGTGGGAGGCAAGGCTACCTGGAACTACTTGGGAAGGAAAATGTTTTTTCCCCTCCCTATCCCGTATTAAAAATATGCAGTGACCATGTGCTGTCCCTGTTCACAACCTCTGTACCTCTCCCTATACCCATGGATTTAGGAAAATGGTTCCCTTCACAGGCCTCTGCCCTTCTGGTTTGAGGACTGCAGATGTCTTTCAGCTGCCTATCTGCACTTGTTTGACTACTGCCATTTTGATTAGCAGAAGAACATTGCTTAAAATCAGGGCTTCCATTAGAAGTCAAAATTGATTAATGTTTTAAGAGCTGGCCAATAAAAGAAGGAGCAAAAATCAACTAGAAGACTTGGCTGAATCACACAACTTTCACCTAGATAGCTTTGCTCATGATGAGCTGAAAAAACAGTTCTCTTCAGGTATCACAAAAGGTAAAGCTCAAGGGCTTTACTTTTCTTTTCAACTGTTAGTCTTGAGTCTTCAAAGTTAGCTTGAAAGAATGCATTTATTTTTCTTGTAGAACTTTAAATCTTCTCTACTAAACAAACATATTGAACAAGGCCACTTACATCGTAAACTTCTTGAATTATCAGCAGAGCAGCATGAAAGAGCTTCGTTCCTGTCCTGATAACAGTGATAGATGTGAGAGACCCTAAGGAAAAGCCCATTATCTATCTTCCTCTTTTTATCAAAGAAGCAAAGAGCCCCAGGTCAATTCTGTAAGTTAAAAAAAAAAGAGCAAAAAGCAATTAAGTATTCATTACTGTGGTTTTGCAATAATTTGCAATATTTTTTGCAAAAGAAAAATGTTTTTGAAAACCAAGCTCAGAAACAGGACCAGTGCTGCATATTATATTTACTAGTTTTAGGGAATATAGACTTTTTTTCTTGTTTTTTTCTGTATGTCTGTATGACTATAGTTATTTCACAGAAAGATACATTGCCAAGTAATCTTTGCTGAATCATCATAGATTTATAAAGATAGAATTAAGTGAGAAAGTTTGACTGCCATAAAGGCAGTGAAGGGAGGACCTGGCTGTTGCATTAATTGCCATTTGAATTGGAAGATTTATCAAGAAATATGTAATATATTTTTAAAATTCAGCACAATTTTGGGGGGTTTGTAACCACAGTAACAAGCAAAAGGCTAAAAGTCCAGCCCAGTAATGCTTAAGCTAACATATAGCAGTAGCACTAGTGAACTCTTTTAATGAGTTTTCCATAAGCCACTTCTTGATTTTTTGTGGTCATTGTAACTGCAGAATTTCTTCCCAGCATCCATTTTATTTCAAATAAGAATCTTGGAATATTGATGAGTAAGTAGCAGCATTGCTTTAACCTCATCCATGATACAATTTCACTCAGGGGGTTGAAAGGTCAGGAAAGCAAAAATTATATTAAAACCAATCAAATAACACATGACTGTGCTGAATCTCTGAAAAACCTGAAAGTGCTTGTAAAGGAAATGTACCCTTGAAGCGATTTGCCAAGATAATTTCATTCTCTCTGTTAAATGGATTTTATTACAACTAGCCACCTCACAAAAAATGTTTTTTATGAAAATGAGATGTGACTTTCATGGATTAGGTGAGACCACAGCTTTTGAATTTAAAGAACTGGTAACTGACCTAGGGCTACACTGGTAGAAGGCAAGCGTGCAAAGACATGTTTAAGTTTTAAGGTTTTGAATGGTATTTGAACTCTACAAACATTTCCCACCATCTGAGCTGGATACAACCTCTGATTAGCTGTAATGTTGTAAAGTAAGACTAAAGATGGTCCAAATTAACCAATTCTAGCAATTCTAATTTTTAACTTAGCATACAATTTTTGCCTCTTGACTGGGGAGACCAGCTGCTCTGAAGTGATACCTTGTAGTTGCATGATAGCAGAGGAAGGGCATGAATACATCCAGTATAAGTGGCAAGTGATTTTAGAACCTTTTAGATTGCTGTTATAGACAGTTTAGGCTTATCTTCAACTGTTACTTGACAGACTTAATTCCCTGTTCTAATGACAATCTTCCTCCCTCCTCTTTACTTGCACATTCCACAGTTCTCTTTTATGATAGTCTTGAAGGTTGGGCTTCTGTTTTTAGATAGAGGAGCTTGAATTGAGGTACCCTGAGTTATGGGTAAAAACATCAGTGTTATTTTCATCCTACAAGATGGTGTTTGAATTATTCTTTTCAGTGTTGGAAGAGATCCCTTTGAGAGCCTGATGTGGACTAGAGCTGTAGATCTGCCCTCAAAGAAGGAGGAGACAGTCTCCATGTCCTGCAGTGTCTGAAGGTGCTTTGCCAGATGTACAGACAGTATTGTTTTGCAGTCCCTACTGATATGTATTTATTTCACATTTGGTAGCTGTGAGGGGAGAAAATAGCATCCTGGAATCATAAATCTTCAATAGTTTTAGCAGCCAAAAAAAGTCAGGAAAATTTAGATTTATGAAACACTGTTACCTTTCCTGAAGCTCTGACCTTTAATAAAGATTACTCTTTCATGAACCCTGGATATTACATTCATGTATCTTTAAGACACAGTGCTGCAGCTGTGTCTGAAGAACTCTTTCTGAAAGTGAAATTATTGGTTTTTTTTTAATCTTAGGTATATTATCGATCTCTGGCATTCTCATTTTCCAGAGACTTGAAAGAACAACTTTTCCTTCTGACACAAAATTTTTCCTGCCTAGAGCCTTCATTTTTTTAGGGTAGCTGAATCAGAACCCTTGTGCATATAATGAACAGGTAGTTCTGCTGAGTAGCAGGTGCTCAGGAAGGGAGAGCAGCGTCCCTGGTGCTAGATGGTGCAGAGGGCACCTTCACAGAGCTGCCATTAATCTGGCAGCACGTATGAACTGCAATTACAACCAATAGACAAATCCCTTGGACACTGGTGTGGCATGTGCAACGTTACCTGTGAATAAATTGGGTGCGGGAGAGCAGCTGGGGAGCACACTTTTCTCATTTTAAGGGAAGGGAAAGGGCATGAATATGGGTTATTTGACACAGAAGAAACCTGCTAATGAGGCACTAAAATCTTTATGGACTCCAGCCCGTCTTTCTGCTAGAAAATTCATGCCTGTGGCAATAATTTGAAGGATCCTGGGATCGTAGCTTGAAAGTGAGCTGCCTTTTCCTGTACCCTCATTGTTGACTGTATTTGTGTGCCCTGTGCCATAAGGGAGGGAGGGGAGGGGGCTGAGATGTCCTGCTATGTCTTGGCTCTTTTCATAAATTTGCTTTATATTTGGATGTTTTCAAAGTGGTTTGCTGCTTTTGCAACTTTTTCATAACTCAGCAGCTAATTTTTCTTCATCTGTGCTTGTGTGGTAATCAGTTTCTTGATGCACCCATAGAAAAGGCTGAGTTCATATCTTTTGCAGTTGATTGACGACCCTTTTTTTTCCCTTAGGACTAATCCAGTTCTTTCATGAGTTGCCAGAGGATGTTTTAAGCACTCCTTGTGCCAATTTCTAATAACACCATGTGTTCTTTACTTGCAACAGCAAGTAAGCTTATCTTAATTAGTCATGAAAAAGTTAGAAATGTCCTAGAAATTAATTCCTACTAATACTCATCCTGCCTCTCCACCTTATTGTAGCACTCTAAGTGTGCATGTTCAGCCTATTCAGCTATTGCACAAGCTGCAAAAGGACACAGACTCTCACAGTATAGCACCATAATTATTATCAAAACCCGTCTAGGAATACAAGGGGTGGTCTGTAGGATTTTAAACATAATGTTCATAAATCAGTGCTTCATTTAGCATTGTCAATATTAGCAATATTGTTCTCTACAGCTTCTTATGCTGTTCCTATGTTGCCTGCATATTCCTCCATGAAGATGAGAGGCAAACAAGAGATTTCAGTATCGTCTGCACACATCTGCACCTCTGCTCCAACGTGACCAGTAATGCAACAAGAGTTGAAACACAGAATTTATCCATGCTCCTATTTGTCAGTCTCATGTAGTCACAGATATATCCATTTATTTTTAACTCCTGAAGTAGTGAGTTGAAAATGTTTTTGCAATTATTGAAAATAACATACAATCATATCTTTCATTCTTAATTTATGTAGATTTTTTGGGGTTCAAAAAAATTTCTTGCTGTATTGCTGTTCAAAAAAGGAGGTCAATGTTGAAATGTTGAGGTCAGTGTTCCAAAGTTTGGGAATGGTCTGCCCAGGGAGATGGTGGAGTCACCATCCCTGGATTGTGTTTAAAAAAAACTAGATATGGCACTTGGTGCCATGGTTTAGTTGAGGTGTTAGGGCATGGGTTGGACACAAGGTCCAACCTATGAGAGAGAGACCTTTAAGGTCTCTTCTAACCTAGTGATTCTGTGAATTCTGTGAAATCTTGGGCTTGAAGTGTAGCAGTCAAGAGTGAAGAGTTTCTGCTGTGGTTGGCTATGGTCAAAAGGACTTACTTTTTTAAAAGGTTAGTTTTTAGGTACCACAATGCAGAGGAATAATGGTTCGGACACAAAAAGTATATAATAAAACTCCTAGAGAGTGTATAGGAATGTCTGAAGGTCAGGAAGTTCTTTTTTTTTTTTTTCTGTTTGCCCTGTTCCTGTTACAGAAATTCCTGGTTTAGTTTTTTTACTTACTCCTCTTAGGAATAGGTGCTATTGTGTAATGCAGCCTGCGTATTTTTCATCCCTGCTTTGAATTTTTCCATGCCATAAAAGTTTCCAGGTGAAGGCAGCAGCATATTGTCTTTCTACAGCCACAGAAAGTGCTTTCCAACTGGGGCCAGAAGTTGGTATCCATGACTTGCTGTTACCTTTGAAAATCAAGGGATTGAACAGTCTGTTGAAGTAGGAGCTTTAGCAGAATGTCCACCAGGACTGTGACCCTGCCCTGCACCCACTTCCCACCTTTGTGGTTTCATTTAATACCTGTTGCTTCACTGTCTCTTCTAAAATGTCAGCACTCTAATGTTATTTTATGCAGTTTTCTGACCTCACACTGGAAAAATCTATTAATCTCCTGGTTATTATTATGCCCTGCCAGCTGCTAACTCACTGCAATTAGGATATTGCTAAATCCTGCTGCTTTACACACCCTCTGGACTCTTTTGTCTTGTTGTTGACCACTTCTTATAAAGGTGCTGGCTTCTTTCCCACTCCTCCCTGTTTGAGTGGCTTCTCATCCACAAACAATCTTCCTTACTGTTCTACTTGCTAGCAGCATAGTTATATTTTGACTTTTTAAGAACTGTTGCTACTTATACATTGTGAGTTAACATTTGAAAATCTGCCGGGCATCTGTCATTCATGTAGTGTCTTTATGTTGATTTTGTAATTAATTTTCTGTTGTGATATCCAGAAGCACCTCCAGCACAATGGAGATTCCATGGCAAGGTGCACAGAGAGTGTATCTGCCCATTTGTCAGCAAGGAGACTTTTTCCTTCTGTATTCATACAAGGTCTTCCTGGCACTTTTTCAACGCCCACTGGTTGAACAGTTAAACTTTTATATGGTTATTATATGAGAGGGATGAAAGAGGTACCCCAAGATGTGGGCTAGGAAAGAGAAGTTCCTGGAGCTGTGGGAATGGTTTTACTATCTTCCCCTCTTTATGGGCTGCAGTTTGACTGCATGTGCTGGTGGAATCCAGCAGGTGACCCCAGCCGTGTCTGCTCATGGTACCCTCCTTCTGGCACAAAAATATATCAATTTTTTCTTCTCTCCCCTGTTTTTAACTGGAAGATGCCAAACTAATGCCAATTGCTTAGGGCAAGGTACAGTGTTTTGTGTCAGATGGGGATGCAAGAAAGGAAAGGCTTTATTGTCATTCAGTATGTCATCTATGACAAAGACCTCTGGCACATGCCACTTGAACTGCAGCTGAGTTTCGAATGCTAGTGGCTGTGGCATGGGAGCACTTTGTCAGGATCTCTTTCTAGGTGGTGTCTGTATGTGCTTGTTTATTCTTTGGATAATTACATAAATGCAGTTGTGCAAGACAGGGAGTTTGGAGCTTCTTCTGCTCTTGCTTTCTGCCTCTTCTTCGTAGGGTTTTTCGGATTAGTCCTTTGATCTAACACTGCTTGGATACTTTAGAAAGAAATCCTACAAGAAAATCTCTGATTTTTCTTAAGGCCTCTGTGACATTTCAGGTTATTTGATCTTGAACTAGTCCCCTGTCTTCTGAGGATTCTTCACCCACACCCATTATTGTCTATCATGTAGCACTAACCCTTCTTCCCACCTGCCTTTGTTCTCATGCTGTCACAAACAACTTTTGAGGAAAAAACCCAAAGAATTTCTTAAACACTGATAATTTTATCCAGTTTTCATCTAATGAATTTCTCTCTTTTTTTTTCCACTTTAAAACCTTTTGCAATGCTAAAGGTGATCATGCAACGTTCTCTACTCAACAGTGACGAGATTTTTTCCAAATCTTACTGGACGACTCAAATATTTTTTCCTCAGAACAATACAGCAATAAATCTCTTACCTCACCACCTACCAGATGAAAATCTCATTGTACTTGAATGAAATAACAAAAGGTCCCTGTGTGATAGGTTGGTGTTTTTCTTCTGTCAGAGTCTGGAGGCAGGCAAACAGGATACAGGGGGTTTCTGTTGTCTGTGATGAGCAATTAAGCTGTTGGCCTGCTCACGAGAGTAAAGGCTGTCTGACAAGTTTAGTTCTTCCCCAGCAGCCTTCTAAGGAGCATTGCTGGTTCAAGCTGGGGACATGGAGGGGCTGCAGCTGCAAGCTGTGGCTGGAAATCATCTTGCTGAGTTGCACATCTCCAAGCCAAAGCAACCTTTTCTCTGCACGGGCAAAGGGCCTCTGGTTGGTCTTCATGAGCCTTTTTGGCCAGGACAAGGGGAGGGAGACAAACTGATGTGTTCTACAGCAGATATTCCCCTACTTTTATGGGTCAGGCAGGCACTCTCAACCTTTGTGTGCTTGGAACACTTAAGGGTGTGTTCTGGGCTTTTTGTAATCTGGGTCTCATCATCTGGCAAGTAAACAGCTGAGCTGAGCATTCTGGCCTTTTGCAACTCAGTCCTGTGCTGTAATTGCTGTTCATCACCATGCCTTTCATTACTGGCCAAATCTGTAGCTTAAATCCCTGTTGCAGTATTTCTGGCTCAATTTTAATAACTTCATCTTTCTCTGTGAATGTGAATCCATGGTCTTGTAGAGACTTTGGGGCTCTTGCAACAGTCATCTTAAAGCCTAAAATGATTATCCTCAATGCTACAAGTAGATGTTTTTAATCATGTATTGAGCAATGTGCCTGAGTCCTCCACATTCATGCCAAGTCCTATATGTGGTATAATGCTGTTCCCCATAGTAACTCTAGGACAATGCTTGTCTGGGCCCTGGCAAAAGCCCTTGGAAAACAGCAGCTTCAGGAACTTGTCTTTTCTGACTTGTCATCTCTCACACATACTAATAGCACTATAGCTTCTGCCTGGGTTTCTCTTGAAATATTAAGAACAAGATGTTTTTTGATGTTACATTTTTTTCCTCATTGCTGAGGTAATTCATAAGAGTAGCTAGGTGAATAAGAATTGGTCAGGAATTAATTTAGCCTTTCTATTGCTTTATTTAATATAAATTGTTAAGGACTAGGGGCTATTTCCAGTACAGCGAGACTCTTGTGGGCTTACTTTTTTTTAAAGAAAATGGCATGTATTTAGAGTTTTGTTCACTGAAAATGTAACTTCAATATGATTAACTCGGAGAGTTAATCTTACTGTAATTAAAATGTACTGTTGTTTATTTGGGTTTTTTTAATCCAAAGTAATTTTGTAATTAATAGCATTGACCTCTGGGTCTGTACAGGTTAAATGAAGGAGAAAAGTACCATAATCCTTGTAAAGAAACTAAGAAGTAAGGATGCATTAGAGGAAGAGGCAGTAACTCTTGTGCTGGCAGAAAGTCTCAGGGAAAGGGATTGTTTTGTAACCCCTGGCAGAAGACTCCAGCTCACAAGGTTTTAGAGAGCTTGAACCATCTCTGAATATTTCAGCTACATGAGGGGCTGGCATTTATCCATTTGCTAAAAGATTTTGCAGATGTGAGCTACACAGACTGTTGTTTTAGGCAGCCAGGAAATGACCTGTATGGAACAGGCAGTTAAAGAAGAAAGATGTGAGTGAGCTGCGCTTCTCTGGGACAGCTGAGGAGTGTAATTCTAAAAGTTAGCCTTATCCTGATAAAGTTAGGCAGATCATCCCATCTGGTGTTTGTATATGATACTGCTGAATTCTTGCTAAATCCTTTGAAAGTTGTCATAAGTGTAACTTTAAGCAGGATGAAATCTAAGAAAAGCTGGATGATGTCACGGCATTTTGATGAAATCTCTCTGCAAAGACAGAGATGCAGTATGTCTGCATGCACTGTGGTGTACTCAGGGTGTAGGGAAAGTTGCAGTGTGATATTACTAGTCTATGACTAGACTTGACACATTTTAGCAAGCCTTGAAAATATTGTTCCATATGTATGTATAAAAGCATACAGATATTCAGGATGGAACAGGGAAAATATAGCATTTTTTATAAATGGGGTAAAATAGCCTTAAGCAAGGGTAGATCCAAGATTAAATTAATCACTGCCACTTTAGAGTTTTTGTTATACCATTAAGTACCTAGAGATGATGAAAGCAGGTTGTATTAAGGAGTGCAATGTGAACTTTTCTGATGACTGAAATGAGCTATAACACTTGATAAGCAATAATTAGCTGAAGATGGAAGAAAGTCTGAATTTTAACTGAAAGGCAGCTCATAAACAGGGCAGAGACCACCAAAGTACTGCAAGGAAGGTATGTGTCTATTCAGAGTTAAAAAATTTGGGGAAACATAGCAAAAGTGATTAATGTAGTGTAAAACATTCCTCTGCAAGTTGATTTTTCATCTTGTCAGTGGTAAACTTAACAAGAATTACATTCATTGGGTAATGGTCCAGAAGTGTTTATAAGCCACAGTTTAAATGCAGGGGATGTGTTTTACTCATGTGCTTCCTGGGAATGTTTTGAAACATTTGTTTTAAGTCATGTTAAAGTAGAAGGGGTGTTTTGCTGAAGGCTTTTTGCTATTTTGCATTCTCACCTCACGTGACGAATTCTTTGATCACTTGATACCGGTAGAAGTTATCTGCTCCAGAAGGTGGGTTGAGAGGGTAGAATCTCATTGTCATATTTGGAGTGCACCTCAGCGATATCTTACCTTCCCTCATCAACAGTTTGCTCATAAGAAAAGCTGCTGTTAGAGAAAGAATCAAGGCCATAAACAGTTCTGTCACATGGAGTCCATAAAGCAGTGTTTGTCACTTGCTTTAACTGACAGATTTGCTAAATTTGGTGGTCTGACACAGTTTTCAGTGTGATGCTTTCATACTCTGTCATGTTGCAGCATTTAAGCTGAACTAACTGCACAATTTTTGTATCATTTTTGTTTGTTTTTGTTACAGGAGAGAAATAAATGATCCAAGTTAAAATTTAAAATTCCTGTTTAAAGTATTTCCAGAAATACAGAATCCTAATTTGCTAACAGGAAAGGCGAACTAAATGACTTCCTGCCAAGCAGGTAGCAAATTTTCTGCCTTAATTCAGTAATCCAAGGTAAACAAGGGCTGTGCTACTCCACCTGCATGAATTCAATGGATTTAGCAAATGTACCATCAAGAGTCAGTGGTGCTCTCTGTACCAGCTGTGTGGGTGCTCCCAGACTTCAGTTACTGCTTTTCTAGACAACCTCACATGCTGCTTGCTCCTGCTGCAAGGTTTAACTTGGCTTAAGTGAGTCTGCTTGATCACTAACTGTGTGCCCCAGTTATTTTTTTGTTGCTGGGCCTTTGTTCCAGAATTTGTTTCTCTAAATAGAGGGTCCCCCCCAAAGTCAGGATCAGCACACCATGGCAGCAGCTGCCAGAGCTTGGTTCATTATCAGTGCTCTTAGCTGCAATGTGTATTTTCATAATAATGGCAGCCAATTAGTTATAGATACATCCTGTTAAGTAGCTTGAGGAAATCCATGCTGTGGGCTTTAACTCAGAAACCATAATATGTTTTCACTTTAATGAACATTTTTGTAATATGTTATGGTTAAGCTATAAATTAAGGTTTGCTAGTTTACAATTTACTTTTATTAGCCACTAGTTTTTATTAACTAATTTTGAGCACTTTACTACAGGAAAAATATAGTGTTCTATATGCATTATGAGCAATTTAGACAGTATTGTTAGTCCAGAATTGTTAAGTAGTCTGGATTCATCAAGATATAAAATGTGTGACAGGGGGTTTTTTTTGTTTTGTTTTTTTGGTTGGTTTTTGTTTGTGGTTTGGTTGTGTTTTGTTTTTTCTTTACACATTTTAAGATGAAACTTGCTCTTAATTTCTAATTGGATTTCCTAATTGGAGCCTATGGCGGCATTTTTTTCCGACTGTTTGAAAGAAGTAACAACCTATTTGTGTCTTCTCTATCTAGTGGGATTCTGTCCACATCAGGGGGCCCTGTTTGTCACCACAGTTTCATATCACTGCAGTTCAAAGAAAAATGCAGTTAATCAAATCCCAGACCCCTGACTTAGAACTACTGTGTTTGATTTCCATCAGTATTTATGGTTATGCCATTTCAGTGGCATAGTGTTTCTTACAGCTATTGCACATTTCCCCAATATTCAGTTACTGCAATGACACTGGAGGTCAGCAGATAAGCTTTCACTTATGTTCTCTAAATTGAGAAAACAAATAAGAGAAAGGGTTTCTCTCACTGGAATTGGAACATACAAGAACACATTGAATTAATTATGATATTATTATTTTATAATCTTAATAATGGGATTTGTCTTTCATTAATTTCTGATGAGACTCTTATGGCTATGTTTTTGTAGATACAGGGAAAGTAGTTTAAGAAGCAAGTAGGTGCCCCCTTGGGCAGTAAGCCTTATGGCCCCCTGGTTGGGGTGCAGGATCTGGACTTAAGCTGTCAGGCTAGATTTAAATGACATAAATGACATAAATGAATATTTTCAATTATCTATTAAATATTGTGCAAGATTCTTACAATTATAAAATAAGGCAAAATCCAACATGAGCATTTTTAAAAAGTCCTGCTGGGCTTCAAAAATATCATACTCGAGTCAGTGTACACAGAAGTGTATTTTTTTCTGATTTTCAGTTCCCTTTATTTGCAATGTTGAAGAACACACATAGACATTTATTGGCTTTTATATTTTTGTTGTTGGGCTTTTTTGGGGGAGAGAGGAGGCTGTGAGGCTTTTTGATTTTTTTTCCCCTCAAGAATTTACATATAACATGACATTCCATCCGTGCATAACAGCAAGTCTGAAATTCCAGAGAGATTGGATGGTTAAGCCATGTCCCACATAAACAAACATGCCACCTCTTCAGTTTCATGGCTATAAGTCATTTTGTCAGTTGTCTTATTTGCTATCTGAAATCACTTGCTCTTTATAGCATATGATGCCAGAAAAAGGGCTGATATTCATGGCCAGAAATTGAAGCTGACAGAGTTTGTAAAGAAGGAGTGACACAAGCCAGGATAAGCCCTTATAATGTGCTGTATTTGTCAATACTTCATTTGAAAGAAATATTTTTGCAGCCTGGTGACATGGATGATAAATGAGTGTTTGCTGCATTGTACTGCATGATCTTGATGAACTGACACATCACTGGGAATTTGTATCCTTGGGGCAAGCTGCTAAGGAAAACAAAGTTGTTGAATGAAAGTGTTCTAGAGAGTCAAGACAGTCAAAGCTTTTCATATGTAATTTGAAGGTATCTTAAAAGTGCTGACAAAATCAAAATGATAAAGCGACTGCAGTGTCTCAGTATTTGCGTTTGAGGGGTGTGTCTAAAAAGAGTTATTTCCAAGAGTGTCTGAAGTTGGGACTAATTACTGCTGTTACACTAACTGAGTTCATCATGGAAAAGCTATTCACAGCCAAGTAATTTCAAGACTTATCTCCTGCATACAGGAGATAACCTATATTAAGAAGCTGCAATGAGTAATGGTACAGTGCTGTTGGAATCCAGCAACAGTCCACCTGATCTTCTGTCTCCTCTTTAGCAATGAAATGTGGTTGGTGCAGAGTCTTTTTGGTTGACGTGTAGTAGGAGGCATTTTTTCTTCACTACACCAATTTTTTAAATTGATTTTTTATTAATATTTTCAGAATTATGGGTAATTCTAGTATTGCCAGGAACACCATCACCTGTAGAAGTATCTTAATTAATTTAACCAGCATATGCTCATTCACCTGTACCATTTTGGAAAAAATCCCAACTTGATTTACCAGGTGATTTCCTCAGAGTGAAACAGAACAGGCTTTCCTGAGTTACTGCCAGTGGCTTTTTTATTGGAAAGGTCTTTTGGGAGGAGATTTAAGGTATGTTTCTCAGAGTAGAAAGGGAGTATATCTTCTGCATTTCTGAAGGTTAATGTGAGACAATGTGAAGTTGCTCAAGATTCAGGTTTGTATTGCATTCAGGCTCCAATTCAGGTTGGTTTTGTGTTATCATGCCTTGTTGAGAAGAGCAGTGTTTTCTCAGTTGAGAAGAGTACTTTCTATAAAATTTTGTAACTAAATGAGAACAAATGAGAAAATATCAGAGGGAATTTGAAAGCTTTTCTTCTGTCTTCTGATTTAGTAAAGTAGAAGAATTTCGACTAGAGATTTTACAGCTTCTCTCCAAATCTCTAATGATTATCTCTTTGAACCACAGGGTCAAAACCTGCCTGCAGCTGTTTTGTTTTGGTTTGATTTTGGTTTTTTTTGGTTTTTTTTTTTTTGCTTCCTTGCAGGCTTCCAGCAGCACTTCAGATATAGAGCTCACATCAGAAAAATCATCCCTTTGCTCATAGATGTCCCTCTGGTTAGACAGTCATTGTACTGTCCTTCTCTCATGAGAATATTGAGCACCTTCTTGTCTCAAAAAAGACAAACCCTAAATCTGTCATGTCAACTTCAACTTTTACCAGAGGAAAACATGAATAGAAAGCTGATTTTTTTACTGTAGTAAATACTGAAGCATAAGGACCTTGACTGCTGTTAGCACTTTCTGGGATAATAAATGCATTAACACTTCTTCATTGTCACTAACAAAACCTACCTGCTGAGGCACATCTCACCTTGAGAGCTGTAGAGTGCCTTTACTGGGAGGATTAAGTACATTCAGTGTGGGGATTGGTAGCCACAACTTTTTCCATCAGATGTGTGTATCTGCTTTCTCTTTCTTCCTTTATATTTCATTGGGATAAAGAAAAAAAAAAAGAAAAAAGAAAAAACTAAAAAATCCAGGAAGCTTAAGGTTATAAAAACCCCAACAATTCTTCTCTATTGGAAAATGGACTTGGAAAGTTTCTTCCTGGTTGTGTCATGTTTGCCCACTTAAACATGATTTCACCCAAAGGAAATCTCTGCATGCTTGTGTTAGTTATTCAAATATCTGAGAACTTGAACTTCATTGTGGTTTTTCATGACAGACTGTTACTTTATGGCAGTGAATTTACATCTTCTTTGTATATTTTTATGCAACTGTTGCTGAAATTCAAAGTTGTCTTTTCTGTTAGAGGTAGCTGTAATAATCTGGGAAAATAGCAGTATTTTTCTTAATTGTTAAGGTTCTTGTTTTTTCCTCTGATTTTCATTAGCTAAGGCTGAATTAGTGGAAAAATTAAATAAAACCTGTTAGTATTTATTTCTGTAATTTATTAGAAATAAGATTTTTATACTTTTAAATATTAGAGTCCAGAGAGTGTAATGAGCTTTCAACCAAAACATTCCAATTTAAAAATAGAGATATGCCTGAAAAAGACTTCCTACCAAGCTTCATTATTGCCAACAGCTTCCACCACTTCTCTCCACCTCACAAATATGCACAGATTTTTATTTCCTTTTAAATTACCTGGCAGCTCTTTACAGGTATCCACGTCTGTTGGCTCTCTCTTCTTTCCCTATAATTTATCTCTCATCACCTGATGATGTAGTTTTGCATCTTTGCCCAACACTTGCAAGAATTGTTGCCAGAACCGTGAGATGCTCCTTCCTGTTGGGATACGTTTCTTAGTTCCTAGGAATTGCATGACTGCAATATAATTTGTGATCTCTAATATTCACCTGTCTGGTACAGACTCTCCAAGCTCATCAGCTGATTGAAAAGATAGTCCTTTCCTTCCCCAGTCAGAAGACAGTGGCTGAGGTGGAACCAAATCAGATGCTTGCTCCCACCCAGAGCAAGCCTTTGTTCTGAAGCAGCCTCTTATGTCGTCCCCAGTTTTACACACAGGGATGCTGAAGCAGTGGTTTGTTGGATCCATTAGATATGGATCTAGAAATGAGGTGGAAGAAATGTAGGAATGCATTTCTAACAGGAGAAAACTAATGCAACCTGAACAAAATCTCAGAGATGGTATCTTCAACCCACATGTGGTACAATTAGTAGTGTAGCTGAACACCTGGTTGTTCTGCAGAGTAATTGCTTTTTCTGATAGAGCTGGTGAGGAGAAGTGTGAATTGCTAGTCATGCAATCAGCTTAACTTCCAGGTTGGGTTTTTTTCCCCCAAGTTACAGTTTCCACCCTTAAGGTATTCACCCCTGTTTTCCTCAAAATGAGCATGTTGGTGTTAAGAAATTAATTAGAATTTGTTCACAAATTGAGGTGTCCATTGTTAGCAGTTCGTTTTGGAGAAGAAAAATTATCTTTAGACTTCACTGCACATTCTCATGAATAAAATAGAAATACAATTTCTGTCATCCCAAAACTGAACCAGATTCCATAGTAATCCATAATGGTTTCAAAAATGCTGTCTTCAGTTTAGAAGAAATATTGTTAGGAGAAGTATAGTCTACTGCTGAGAAAAAAAGGCAAAAGGTTCTATAACCAAAAGACAATAGAGGAAAAATACTCCCTTGATCTGTTTACTTTATTTGCCAGTACTTCTTGTGTCATGTTTTGCCATTTCCCATGGAGTCAGACAGCTTCCTCTGCTGTTTACAGAATAAACATTTCTGCTTCCTATTGATCTGGGAAAGGCCTAGGCAATCCCTTTCCTCACCCTTTTGGTATTTTCTTTTAAGTAATAACAAGAAGGCTGGGAGACAGAGACCTTTCTGTAGCCTTTCTAGAGCAGGTCATGTAATCCTTCCTGCTTTGTTTTGCAAAACACAGAGTCACAACCATGAGGTTACACATCAGTTAGCATTGTGATGCTATTTTCACCTTTTCTTTAAACTTCTCTACCCTCTCTGAAGTTTGTACCAAATAATACCTTCCATAGAAGGGTTTGAGTTGAAAGGAACCTTAAAGATCACCTAGTTTCATGTCCCCTGCCAAGAGCAGGGTTACCTTCCATTACACCAGGTTGCTCAAAAACCTTTTGTTTGCTCTCTTAGCATCTCTTCCTTTATACTTTATAGTGAGTAGTCTGGTTTAGGGTTTGAGCCAGGGTTTCAAACATTTTACTGAAAAAACTAACTGAGTTCTGTGTGTTTGAGAGTTCTCTCTTCAGTATGGGGGTTTTCTACTCTTGGTCTTAAACATACTTTGAAGATAGCTTTTTGGAATTGGGAAATCAGCATTTATAATCTCTTCACACAAATTAGCTTTCTATGCTTGACAATATATTCTTTCAGCTTTTGAATATCCCTGAATAGAGATACCTGTTGCCCAGTAAAGATTTTTCTTCATCAATTGATTTTAAATCCTTGTTTTTCTTCATGGGAGTAGAAATTTTTGCTTCTGTTTGCTTTATAGGAGTGGGGTATATAGTTTGGGTTTTTTTCTACTGCTTTCCACCTTAACCTGTTTTGTATTAGTCAGCTGGCTCATTTAGTTAAACTTCATTCATCAGAAACTGATCTATTAGTTTTCATGTAAGTTACGATTTTAAGAGGACAAAGAAAGAAAGAGCATCCCTGAACAACACTTTTCTTTGAATAAATATATTTTTGAGTGCTTGGATATGGAAATATATATTTTACTCAGTACCTCAGTCTCTGTTTCTGCCCTAGTCAGACAGTCAGATGCTGAGTGGTCTGGGTGTAAAAATTGTTTCTGTGTGCAGGTGCCAGGAGTCATTATATGCAGGAGTATAGGTTAGACCCAGTTTCATGGGTGAAAATGTCATAGCCAGTTTAGTGGACTTCTCTTCCATTTTTGTTTGTTTTAAATATGATTGCTCGAATCTCAGTTCAGGAAGAGGACAAGAATCACTACTTGAAATTACAGAGCTTTGCTAAAGATGCTTAGCCTTTATAAGCTTTAGAGAACAAATTCCAAAGTGAGTGATTAGAGCTTTCACTAGAAAGCTCTGTCCCACGGCACACTGGTTGGATATCACCAGAAAGGCTTATTTGTTTGTTTGTCTGTACATATATGTGTTTTCAGACTGAACTTACTTGCACCTCATTGTAAGAACAAAAGAAAGTATAATTTTCTTTGATATCATCAAAATCAAATAACTCTTGCAGCAAAAGAAACATAATTACTCTTTAATCCACAGTTTTTGCTACAACTTGTTTTAGTTTCATGATGTAGATCTAAGCTGATCTTTTGTTCTTCCACTGTTGGGTGCTTCTGTGTATGTTGCTTTTACTTAATGAATTTAGCAATCCAGAAATATCTCTTGTTTCCTTGAACTCCCTTTGTCCTGTTACTCCCAGAAGGAAGATCTTTGTTTAAATCATAACATTCAGAGATTTGAGTCTCCACTTTCTTTATATTTATCAAATTTTATTCCCATACTTTAAAGATAAATGGTTTTCATTCACAGATGATGGTTCTGGTGGTTTTAAGGATAAAGCTAGGAAATGACAGGATGATGATTACAGGTGCTGTGCTTAAATTTGTGCAGTCTTGCTCTTTTAATGGACTAAATATTACATTAATTTGAAATTTACTTGAAATTTATTTTTTTTTCATTGGTGATATGCACAATGAATATTTAGCATTTTGAGAATTATGGTAATTAAAAATTATTACTGGAGCAGCATTGAGATGCATTAAGCTACCACCACCCCCCAAAAAACCCCCTTGCCTTTTACTTTAATCTGTATATGCTATCTAGTGTAAATCCATGTGCCTGTTGTTCACTTTGAATGTGACTTTTAGATACAATTAGATCTCTTAACAAAGCTGTAGTTTTTTTTGTAAAATGTAGTTGTTTTCCATCTGGGAGAGATAAGCACTTTGTGGGGAGAAGAGAGAACAGGGCAGAAAGGCAGGTAGTTGTGCTTATGTCACTTTGCTGAGACAGGAGGACATTGGTGGAGTTGGCAAATTTAATGTCTGACATGGGGTGGGTAAATGTTCAAAAGTTGAGTTGGAGTAGATGAAATTTTCTTGGAAAATCCTATGCTTGGTCAGCTTCTATTTTTTTTTTAATAAGCAGTTTTTTGACTCTAGATTTCAAATTCACCTTATAGCCTGAGACCATTTAAAGACCTGAACCTCCAGCACACATTACTTCATTTTTCAACTGAATACATTAAAAGGAAAAGGTTGAAAATTAAAATTTTGCAAATTTTAATTCAAATATAAAAAAAAAAGATAATTAAACAGGAGCAGGAACAAAGCAACTTTACTTTTCCCATTTCTCATGAAAATTTTTCTCATTCAGGACTAGCAAAAGGGAAGAGAGGCCCGTGCAGTTGTGCAGGTAATCCGTTAGAGGGCAATGTAATATTGCACTGGGAAGGAGATGAGGCCACAGAGAGCAGGGGATGTACATCGGGTCTACGTTTGAAAAGGTTGAACTTAGTCTTCTGTTTGAAATTAAGCTAGTGTAATTGCAGGATGTATGTTAGCTTAGTGGTAGAATGAGGAAAATAATTTCCTTGATAGTGTTAGGACATTTTAGTAGATGTAATGGATTTGTTTTTATAATAGAAGTTCCTTAAAATCCTTCTAGATAGAGAAGTTGCAAAAGGATTTAATAAAGAAAATTCCATCAAGTTCACTTGCCAAATTTCTCAGGCAATAATTTTTTAACCTTTTTGAGGAAAAGCTAAGAATATAAATCCTCTTTAAATAAGAAGCTTCATGTAAAAATTCTACTGAAATTGGAGCACTTAATATGTGTTTTTAACAGCTCAGACATATTCTACCTCTGTTCTTTCAGATTTTAGTAATGTAGCAAATCACAAAACCTCAGAATTATGTTTCCAATTATAGCACTTAAACAAAATATTGTCCCAAAAACACACTGCTGTAAATGTAGTGTCACTGCCTGAACTTCAGAATGAAATGCTTTCTAAACTTCCCACATCTTGATCTCTTTGTAATCTCCTGAAAACCACTTGAAAGAGTGAGGTGTGCCAGCAAAAACGCTTCATATTTTCTCTATTTCTTAGCACATGTTAGCAACACTGATGAAATCAGAACACTGATTTGGATCAGCTTTCTGGTTGGCACAACATGCTGCCTCTTATGCTGAGATAATCACATGAACTTTGTTTCCTATTTTCATTTTCATATTAGGGACCTATATTTTTGTTCCTAGATAGGACAGTGATTAACTTAATTGAAGTCAGTGGATTGGGACGATTCCTATGTAGGTTCAAAAGTGCAGATGTGATTATCTGACTTCAAAGGCAGTTCTGGAGAAGTTTGATAAATTCCCTAGGTGTGAATGTGAATATTTAAAAAGATTTGTAAGGCATCTATTACAAGGGAGCAGGCACAGACACAGACAGTGGTGTACTGCTCGGTGGTAATTGTATCATTTCATATTTCAGGGAAACATTTTATTGTATAGTAATAAATTCAATTTATGTGTTAGGCTTAAATCCAATATTTTCTATTTGGTGATTCAGTAAAAATAATCTACCTATGCCCACAAATTTAAATCTTTTTTATAATTAAATTTTCCTTTGCAAATATGAATCAAATTGGTAGTAGTGGTTATTATTACCCTAAGTATGTATGTATGTATGTATGTTTGTTTCTACAGCAAGTAGAAACAAAAGAAACTTGTTCCCTGTGGAGTGACACTTCAGAGCTGCTTTGTTTTGCTCTGAAGTACTGAAATGCAACCAGGGCATCCATCCAAAACCCATGCTTGAATGTTATTAATTGTACACAGATGAGGAACTTACACTCTCTCACATTCCTTTTTTTTTCCAGAGCTGCACAGAGACAATACATATAAATAGTCCCAAATCTATTAACTTTCTCATCAGTGCTATTTTTGTCAGTGGTCTCTGATTAGTGCTTGTTCCATTATGAAAATATTTGCCTGTATTTCCCAGAGGGTTTACATACTTAGAAAGAAACATGCAGCTCTAGTGTTACCTTGTGAATATGGCTAAATATGACACCTAAAGGTGACGTGTGTTTGGTTTTCTTTTCCTCAGTTTTACACACACCCCTCCACACCCTCTGCAGGACTGCTGCAGGAGTGCTTTCTCTGGTGAGAAATGTGAAAAGAATGCTTTCTTTGTGGGTGAACTGGCTGTCTGACAGTGTCACACCCTTTTCTTCCTGCGGGTTTTGGAGAGGGACTGCTCCCAGAAACACAGGCAGGAGAGCAGAGCTCTGATTCTCAGGTTGGATAGCCTGCTGCAGGGGGTGCTTTTTGTGCAGTTTTCCTTTTGAATAGATGGACCACAGGAAAATAAAAAAAAATCTGTTTTGAGCATTCAGTTGTCTGTTCAGAAAAGATCCATTAACAGGGCATTTTGCTTTAGATTTTTGTTTACCTTGAGATTTTTTACAAGATATGTCTAGCTGGTTTGTATGCGAAACACACAAGAATTTCATCTTAACAAAATAAACAACATTAATAACCTACTCAGCTTTTACAGTGGAAAACGCTGGTTTTGGTGAGCTGTCAGAGGTTTCTAGTATGATTGATGAGCTGGATTTAAGTATCTGAAAGTTAAAAAACTGCTTTGTAAAATATGTTAGTAGTTTTGTTTTATGGCCCCTTTTCATTTTGATGAGTCCAGGCAATACTGAGTTGTGAGCAGTGTTTGAAGGCTGCTGGTGGCATTGAGCTGTGCAGAGCACAAGACTGATCCCACTGCTGCCTGCCCTGAGCGAGGTTCCAGCACTTCCCTCTGATGCAATTTGGAGAAAAGCACAGGTAGAACCAGTAACTCAGGAACTGAAGTTAGTTCTGTTTCCCTGTAATTCAGTAGTTAGTGATTACCCCACCAGACTGATGGTATCGTGAGTGGGCCCTATCTTCTGGTTCAAAGTGGGTGGCCTCCTTGGCTTGCTACTGGGGCCACCCCTGGGAATGGTTTTCTGAATGAGTGACTTTTCCAGCTGAGGAGAAGCTAGTGGGGAAATCTGTGGTGAATGGCTCAGGCTCAGACTGGGTATTTGTTTTAGACAGCTATGGTGGTAATTGCTGCTAACAAGCCTTGGAAAAAAAATTATTAAGCATGCTATGAAAGCAGCAGCATACAGGAAACAACTGAGTTCTTCCAGGAGAACACAACCAGCTCATTATGTAAAGTAAGATAAATGTGTAATACACATACCAGACTTTTGTCTGCTGTTCATTCTGTCATTCTCTTCTTCCCCACCCTTCTTCCTCAAAACAGGTAAGGGAGGAGCAAGGGCAATTCTTGTGAAATGCACTCATGCTTGTGAAGATTGATTTTCCAGCCCCTCCCTCCTCCTGGGGATTATTGAGTGGGGAAAATACAAATTTGACAGTAGGGCAGTTTTCTGTATGTTCACACCATCACTTTGCTTGGAGGACTCCACAACACCACAACTGGAAAATGCATCTGGAAGGGTACAGCTGTTCATGTTTCTGGTTCCCTGGTCTACAGTAAACAAAATCAAGTGAGGTGACAAATGGTGACATTCAACCTAAAAGTCACTACCTGCCAACTCTATAGACACTGTCAATATAGTAGGATGTGGAAGAAACTATGCTTCTCTAACTACAGAAACACATTTCACAGGTGTGCTTCTTCCCTTCTTTTTGATGGTTGAAACTCGTTAAAATTACTCAGGATAATGTTCTCATGTTAGTGATTGGTTAATGATTATACTCTTTTGGTAATCTGTTGATGCAAAAACTTACCTCCCTTGTCACATTGATAAGGTGTCTATTTAATCTAAATTTTAAAATGGTTACAACCAATTTAGGTTTGAGAAAGAGCTACTGCATACTCATCACCTGCAACAGTGAAGGAGGCTGAACTACCTAATTTTGGTGTTGTGCAGGCTGCCTTCTGCAAGACAGATTGCAGTTGCAAGGTCTGGGATCAAACTCTTGAAGGTCTTGTGAAAATTTTACAATTTATGCACCACGTAAGTTGTTAATGTGGTCTCTGCTAATGTCAAATGAGTTTCATAAGCATTTCCATTGTAATGCTAAGACTAAAAAAAAGAAGTGCCTTTCATCTTTTAAACATGGCTTTACAGGGGGGAAGTGCTGCCTAAAGGGCTGCTTCTGGAAGGACTTGCAGCAGAGGTTGTGGGTTTGTGGCAGCTGTGGCTTGGTGACAGCCCGTGTGTGCTCCTGAACAGGCTCTCTCTTCTGCTGCACAGCCTGCTAGACAGGTGTATGTGATAGTCTGTGTGTCCATGGGGAAGCCTGAGCTGTGTACTGCAGGGCTCCTCCTCCTCCTGTGAAACCTCAGAGAAAGATAGTGCACATCATAAACCATTTATTTTTAAAGTATCTTTTCCAACTGAAGGAAGAAAAAGAATTACTTGTATATGTGTTAATTCTTGCTTTTAAACCTACCCATTTCAGGCTTTTTGTTCTTGTTTCTATTGGCCCTACTCTCCTATGTATGGGCATTGTGGGCAGGGTATAAATGCAACTCATGATCATCTGGTTTATGCAAATTTTTTTAAAAAGGCAGTTGTTTGGTGTTTGTGTAATATACTGCAGATGAAAAGTAAGCAGGGCAGAGAGGTAAATACATAAATATGTCTCAATATCTATCTAGGCAACTGAATACCAAGATTCTGTAAGATATTTTGGCCCCTTCCCCCCCTCCCCCTTATGTAGTTTAAAAGGTTTCCAGTTGTTTCACTGTTCAGAGCTTCTACTTATTTATTTGGAGAAATCTGCTTGTGTTTAAAGTCTGATTGCTTGATAAGATGTAATGACATAAAAAACTTATCTAAAACTGACTTTTTACTGTTTCCCAAGTCAGTATCATTTAGTCATTAGCTTGTCTTACAAATAATTCATTCATGTTAACATTCAGCTGTATACAGCAATATGGTAATTCCTATATAATTTGCATCAGCATATCTAAAGGAAGGCAAGATGCAGATTAAAATGAAAGATTCCAAACAAGTTTTACAATCTGTTTTGACACAGGGTATTAGCTGCATTATCACAAGTGGTGTGGCAGTACTGATTGAGCTTATCCAACATTACTCTTCCATTTGCCAATGAAATTCAGGGTCACTCTATCCTCTGTGTGCTGCAGAGAAAAGTGTACAATGTTTAGACAGATCAAACCAGTGGAGTGCTGAGTCTGTGAAAAAGATGGTAGTATAGAGCTGGTCCTTTCTTAACAGTGGTAAGAAAATTGCCAAGCTTCTAGGAGGTTTACACCATGGCTTATGTTTTGGTTGTCTCAGCTGAATAAATTAATGAATGATCAGCATTTTTCTCTAATGTATTTTTGTTGTCCTCTTTGATCATGCATTTGGTATCTTAGAGAGTCAAAGGTTTGTGGTGTATGAGTCTATAGAAGTTAATAATTGTCATTAATGAATTTCATTAAATGTCTTTTTTTTTTCTAAAATATATTGAGTGTCATTCTCCCCTGCTTCCATGGTGACTATACTGAGTCTTTAAAACCTTTGCTTCAGCCAGTGGTTACACTTGCAATTAGCAAAATGAGAACTGTGGTAATCCTGCAGTAACATTAATTTAATTGGTTCTTGGGTGCAGCCACCTCTGAAGAGCTGGAACATTGTAAATGCCTTCACTCTGCTTCTAAGTGTTTGTTTTCTTCTCTCTCAAAAATGTAAAGGCTTTTCAACCTGTGGTTTGTTTGTTTGTTTGTTTGTTTGTTTGTAGGGTTTTGTATTTATGGTATGTCCTACCTTTTAAACTCTGTGCTTCCTTTTTCTCATTCCAAACCAGCATCTCCTTTTCCATATTCTCCTAGTTTGATTGCAAATGCCAATTGTGATTCATCCTGTTCACAAACTGCAGCCTGGAGCCCAGATCTAGGTTTGCCTGCATTTGCTCTTGTGATTAATGAACATTCATCAGGGGTGACACAATCAGCTGGGATGCAGGTCAGGTAAAGATGAAGAAGAGGGGTATCTGCTCTCTGTTTTTTAATTGCATTGTAAACAAATTGAGATAAAATACTCTGAGCCAATTTTTGCAGCCTAATGTATTAGATGAGTGAATGTGATGCACTAAAGTTCATCAGTTTTTGTTGCTGAGAAGAAATAAAAGTATGTTTGAAAGGTAATTTTAGGAACTCGATCAGCTGTGTGTCTGTTTTTGCTGGCAACTGGAAGGCTGAAGATGAAATAAGTTCTGTTCAAATATTAGTGTATATAATGCTGGGACAAAACCATGGGATATAAGCTGATTTATTTTTAAGGGCTCCACTGGGTTTACCTTTCCTCTCATGACTGATATTAAGCATGGATTGATGAAATACTTATGGCAACATTGTTCTGGGATTTTGCAGGCTGAAGGTCATCTTAGACTAAAGACTACATGCATTATGATTTTTATAGCTAAGCTTTGTCCATACAGCTCTTCCAGCTAAGAATTTAAGCTCATTATTTTGCAGTAAGATTGTTTGCTTTCTGACACTGTAACCTGATTTACAATGCATGCTATTAGTAGTCTGTTCCTTCTTAATGAATATAATCAGGATGAAGACACATGAAACACAATTGACAAATACTGTGTATTGATTTTAAGCCTGGCCTGATTGACATACTAGAAGAATAGCCAATTTGCCAATAATAGGCTATTTGTATAGCAAAATAAATGTTAAATCTTGACAACTATTTGAAATTACATTGAGGGGTCACTGCTCTAAGTACCTCTTAAAGAAGATCACTTACAAAAATCGATGCATCCCTTTATCACTCATATGCACAACTCCAAACATGTAAAGGAGCTATTACAAGATATGGAATGAGAGTAAGTATAGAAGTTTGTCTTGAGTAGCATTGGCCACCCAAGAGAGCAAAGTTGCAATTATTTTTTGGTCTGCTTTTATACTGAATTTATTTGCAGATTGAATTTCTTCATCACTTTAAGCTTCATCTGTAAAGCTGCCCTTTTCTCCTATGATGTGTTTATCTATAGGTGCTTTATTTTTCTTCTTTTTTTCTTGGTAACCTATTATTGCCTACAGCTGGCAGCTCTTTTAAGTGTGATTTGAAGTAACTGAAAAATGCACAACTGCTTAGCACAACTTCAGCATATTCCCTTTGAAATACATTTAAACTGTTTACTTGCACTTAGAGTTTTGTGTATGTTTAATCTTGGCACTTAAGCAGCCTTTCCTTTAAGCCATCAAGTGAGAGGGAGCACACTGCTATTAGATATGTAACTTCACATATTTTGGTGTAAAACTGAATGGGGGACTGCAATGGTGTTTAGTTCAGCAGCTTTCTCTGAACCATAGGCAGCGTTCCCAGTTTCCTGGCTGGCTTCCAGCTCAAGCAGTTGTGCTCTTCTCAGCTACTTATTTCCACTGGATCCAATATTTGAGTCCACTTTGCTTTTTACGCTGTTATTGTGTTATTCCCCAGTGCAAGCTAAACTATTTTTTCCCTTAGTTGGCAGCCTTTCTGGTTGGATATGAAGTAATCACTATGAATAAATCTGTTTATAGTAGACTTGTTAAGTGGTTGAGGTTCCTTGGTAGTCAGGTTATTTGTAACGCATTATGTGTATATGTATTATTTCCTCTTGTAGGTTAATATGGGAGTGTGCATATTTACAGGCATAGCCCATAACATTTAATGGTGCATTCTTCTTAATAGACTAGTTAGAAATAACAGGACTATTTTGACATCGTGCCTCCACTGATGTAGGCAGAAAGATTTGTGTGCCTTTTAGAGGCTTTTATTAAGTTAGGAGTAACCTATGTATATGCTCAGTCAGTCAACTGAGAACTCTGGTGTCACCTTGCTCTTTAAATTACATGTTACATTCTTCATTGATTATAAATTGGACTGTTGCTGCTGCAGTGGGGAAAGGTCTCTGTGTGTGTGTTTTGTTCAGTCTTAAACTTTTTTTGTAATTAGGATAGTGCTAAGCCAACATTTTGTAGTAGATCAGCATGTAGAAATAGTGCGCTTTTTTTCATGTTGCAGTTTTTAGGAAGAGTTCGTTAAATAAAACTGTTTAGCTTTTCTCTGTGTTCTCTCTGCCTCACCCGACCCACTTTCTGATTGCAAAATACTCCTGGACAAGTGGGTTGCATGGTTGTTCTTTGTCCCTGGGTTCTCCCCTCGCTCCTCATGCCCGTGCCTCTCTGGGCAGTAAGGCAGGCTTGCCGACACGCAGACGGCGCGTGTAACACCCACCGCAGCGCTCTGCTGTCCGTGAATGTCCCAGAGCTTTCTCCACGCAGTTACTGCGGGGTGGCACGTGACTTACCTGGCCAGCTAAGTTACAGCTGTCTTCAGTGCAGCCTGGAGGTATCTATTCTCTGCTGGTTTGCAGACTTGCAGTGCTGAGTGAGTACCTCAGCCATCCAGAGCTCCATGCCTGTAGCTGGGCATTGGGTTGGAGTAAGCTAGAGTGGCCCTTCGCTGTTTGTGTCAGCCTTGAGGGTCACAATGAAAGCTATTCAAATGAAGCTAGAAATGAAGCTCTTTGAGATATTTCAGTGGTGCTAAAGATATTGCAACCTGGCTGGTCTGGAGTTAGGTAGCTGTAATGGAGTTGCCTCACTCCTGACAACACAAGGAATCTGTATGTACTGTCTTCGAAGATATTCTCTAGTTTTGTTTCCAAGACTTTTTTGGGGGCACCAGGAGAGTTTGTCCCCTCCTTCCTTTTCTGTAGTTTTCTCAAATGTTCTTACTTTAAATTTGCTTGAAAAGAATTGAAATGCTCAGATTCTTGTGAAACCTTCTGAATCCAGCATCTGTAGTTTTAACTGAAACATAATGCGCTCCCTAGCCCCCCAAAATACCAAAACATTTGGAATAAGTTTCTAAAAATAAGGAAACTGTTGATAGTTACGAAGTAGGAGTTTATCACGAAATCTTTCTAGATTACTGGAATTTTGAAATGTTTCTTTTTTATTGTTGATTATTTAAGTAATCAACAAATTCAATTTTGCAAGAACTAATGTGTCTGTTAAAATTAACAGTGTTGATATTACTAGAAGAAAATAATATGGTATGTTATAAAATGATACATACCCAGAGTAGATCCTGGCAAGCAAGTATGCATTCAAAGTACATAAAATATTACTTATTTCAAAAATAACCTGTGTGACATGCAGAATGAGTTGCACATTTTTCATAACTTTGTTTGGCGGATTTTAAAAGTCTGTAATTACGCATGTAGTGATACAGGGGTTGCAGAGCTGCAGCAAGCCATCTGCTCCCAGCAGATGGCAGGGTATCCCAGTTTATCCCATCCAGCCACATACTGGGTGCAGCCCAGGCTGCCTTCTGTGCATTTATGCTTTTGATATAGTCCTTGGTTTAATGTGGTATACTTCCAAATTGAGCAGGTGTCTTTAAGGCCATGGAGTATTTCTGTTTGGTGCTTCTATGAGACTTTGATGGAGAGTGACCTTGGGAATATTCTGAGTCACAGACCTTTGTGCCACGTTGAGGTGAGGCTTTTGGGAGCAGATGGTGCCCAGGTCCCTTCAGTGGAGGGAGGATGCTTCTCTGTGCAGGTGGGTGGTCACAGACTTGCCAGGGCCACCTTGGCTGTGCCAGGTTGCAGAGGATGGTTGTGAGGGGAAAGAGATCCTGGTTCTCCAGATGCTGCTGAGACTTTCAGAGAGCTGAAGGTCACACCATGCAGCAGGGCTGTGTCCATGCCCAGCACTGGGCAGGCAGTGCTGGTTAAAGGAAATCCATTTCCCCTTTAATGATTTAAGCAACTGGCTGAGCACAAGGTGAAAATTCCTCTTCATTCAGGGAGAGAGCCCATTTTATTAGAAAGATCGTTGTGTAAAAGGTGAGTATTAGTTAGATATTTTAGCCTGCTGCTGGGATTTAAGGCAAACAACCCTTCATCTGCTCCAGAGCCAATTATGTTAATGGTCTCACAGATCTGAAAGCCGTGGCTGTGTGTCAGGCATGGGCCTCTCACCCAGAATGTGTGTGTGCAGATAAAAGGGCGCCTGACATGCGAGATGTGCCTGCCACAGATTAAAGTCGCACGCTTTCTCTTGCATTTGTGCTGTGATCACTCAGCAAATATTAGCAATATTTTAATGAATATTAGTAGCATTTTAATGAAGTAGCAGGGAACTGAATTGCAGTGGTATTGATAGTTGTTGTTTAAAGTTGAAATCACAAGAGAATAGTATAAATGGTAGAGAATAGTACGATTTAAGCCTTCCAAAAGAGAGTATAGGTTATGAACTACAGGGTTTTGGTGTTTATGAAAACTGGGGGTTTTTAAATTAATAGTTTAGATGATTATGCTCATGTCTGTTCTATGTCTTATGATATTAATCAATAGTTTTAGAAAAATCTCACAGGTCTCATGGTACCCTAGTATCTTTAGGGCTATCCCTGTTACTTACATTCTGCAGAAGGCACTAACATCAATGGGTGGTGCTAACATAAGGTCAAGACTCAGGTAAAAAAAATTAATAACAGGCAAATAATTCAACTTACATCTATCTATCAATATATAAAATGCATTTGGAAATAACTGAATGTATTTGAGTGCAGAGTGTTGTATTTTCAGATTTTATAATATCTTTTGTGAGATGGTTTTATTATCAGGACTGATGAGCAATGGTAGAGGATGCTCTCTGTGCTAGGTGCTCATGTTACCTGAAGCTGAGGGAGGAAGAAATGAAAGTCAGCCAGACAGAGAAGCTGAAATAAAACAATAAATTGTTTTAGCCCCACCTGCATCTCTAGTTGTTGTTGCAGTTACTCAGTAGCATCTGAATTAGCCTCTTTAGAAATTAAACTCATCTTGATCTAGGAAGTGAAATTTATTTTGTGGAGTGACTCAGCTGGCAGAAATCTACCTTTGAAGTGAAACCTTTCCACTTTTGATGGGTTTTTTTTCATCCTTTGTATTGTTCCATTCCTTGGCACTCCTCAGTTCTGGTGGCACTGATTTTTACTTAGCCTTCTCTAAATATTAAACCACAAAAAATTAATGAAGTGGAGAGGTAGCTGTGAGTGGGAGCAGCCTTTGCAGCCCTTTTGTTTCATCTCTGTTGAGGTGAACATGTCAACAGCTGTCAGCAGTAATGCTTATTTCTTCTACAGCAATGTGATGGATTGATACGTGTACCAAAATATGTTAGAAATTGAAATAAAATATGCATTTTTTTATAATTTATCAGCATTATGATGGCACAAAAAAGGCAGTCTTATGAATAATACAGAGATCTGCAGCGGGCATTATGTACTGTAGGTAATAAATGCAACATCTCTCCTAGTCTACCAGGAGAGTTGTAAAGCAGAACGCATTAGTTCTGCTATGTGATAATATATCACTTTAGTTTGTCAGAAGGCTCTGGCTAACTTTTACTCCTGAGGTATGAAAGAGTGCAGTGCCATACGGCTCTGGGTGGTTTCTGAAGTGTTTAGGCTGGCTCTGAATCTCCTGGGTGGTGTTTAGCGTGAGCGATACGGTTAGATAACAAGTGGCAGTATTTCTCAGGTATCCATGTTGTGATGGCTCCCGTTGTTTTATTGCCTGGAGTGGCTGATTTTGTCCTAATTGGAACTGTAGCTCTTCTCTGATGTTTTGTGTCTCTATTTGCGACGTGGTCTCTGTGTCTCTCTTGAAGAGTGTGTGAGAATGCTGAGTGACAGCCTGCTCTGCTCCCTGGGCATCTGTTGGAGGGGGCAAATGTCAATTACCCTTTTCTTTTCATTTCATATGCCTAAGCATTGTTGTAGGCACTCATAGTAAAAAGCTCCATTTCCCCATGCTAGCATGCATATCAGCTGATCATTTCTGCAAACAGCCCAGATGATGGCAACACAGAGTAGTAGAAGCAGACTTGGGCTTATTATGCAAGATTTGAGGAAAAACTACTTGTGTAAACTTAGTAGTTTACACAAGTGTGAGTTATCTTGAGTTCATTCATTTCAGTTTAATTTTCAGAGCATTATGTATTGTGGGAAAGATAGTCTTAGGAAAGATAGTCTTTTACATCCACCCTTTCTTAATTTGCACAATTCATTGTTTAGATTTAAAATGATGGAGTCTTCTATTTTTTAGCCAAGAAATAGCAACAGAAAATATAGCAAAATTTTATTTAAAAGTTTTATCAGCTGAACAAAATATGCTACAGTGTGTGTATAGCACATTACAAAGTATTGTAAAAAAAATCTTAACTGCCAAATATTATGTGGAATGTGACTGTAATCTCTGCTATTTTTTATGCTTCCTACTTGAAGAAACATTTATTAATTACTGTCTATTATTTTTTGTTGTATTTACAAAGCTGTAATGGACTTTACTACCCCAAGTGATTAGAAGACCAGTCCTGTATTTCTGGCTATACCTTACAATATTTGTGAAGGGGTTGGTAAAATAAGAATTTTGAGACACCTCAAATAAAGTTCCCATTGCACAGGAGCAGCCTGCTAGCTGCTGCAGATACTCACATCTGCCATTGGCACTCTGACCCCAACCTCCTTTCCCTTTTCCTGTCATCAGCAAGAGGGAGTGAGATCTTCCATCTGCCCAGAGCAGTGTGCTCCAGCAATGGCAGTGCTGGGTTTCCAGTTACCTGTTCCATTCTTCCTCATTCTTGCATGGGTCCTTTCATGGGATGTGATTCTCCATTGCACAGCTTGCTTTGAAGACCTTGGTATCAAGCCCAGAGAAGTGTATTTTACTGTATTTTACCCCCCTTGCTGCTGCTGTATGCCTAGGATGCTGCTGGGGAGGCAGTGGCACTGGTCCCTGCGTGGTGGTCAGAGACACCTCAGGGGGAGTGGGCTGTGTGTTTGGCCCTGTGTGGGGTGCCACACACAAACTATCACTGCTCAGCTGTCAGTGGAGACAGCAGAGTTTCTGCATGGGCTGCACAGAACATCAGTTCTTTCTGCTGTCTGTAGAAAGGTGGGAGGAGCAGGAAGCTCCCTGTGTTTTTACATGAAGACTTTGTGAGTCCTTGCCTTGCCCATGGTACTCCAGATGTTTCCCTGACCCAGGATACAACACTGTTCTTGGAGTGCTCCTCAGTGCCAGTGGCCTCGGAGTCCATAGGAGTAGCTTGGCTCTGTACTTCATGAAGAACAGCATCTTTTCTGTGGGTTGGTACAACTGAACACACCATTCTGTATTCTGAATGTCTACTGAAATTGCCTCAGCTAAAGTTTTCCCTGGCAGATTTTGTGGCTCTTGAATAACATCCATTTGGAATAATTGTTCTGTGCTTTCAGGGCTCTGCATGGTGTAATTAGTCTCGTATTTATGGTAACTGATCTCTAAACCTTCCATCTTCAAATAATGTAGTGACTTTTTTACTCTGGAATTGTTAACAGAAAGTATTGTGTACTTCAAAAGAATGACAGTATCATTAAAAATATTCTTTGGCAAATTGCTCTATGTTGTGACTAATATTCTTTCTCTTGCTAAGAAGTTAAATAATAATGAGCAGTTCCATTACTGTATTTAACAAACAGCATTATGCCTTATGTCACAGAAAAGCAAACAAAATAAGATACCTTTCATATAACTCTTAGTTTGCCTTTCACCCTTTTAAGTTCTGGTAGTGTGTTCTGATTTCTGTATTTCTCTCACCTTTACCACAGTCACTGGCTGTTACCACAGTCCTGTATTGCAATTTTATTTGAGGAGTCAAATGCCTAACCTGAAGTTTTTATTTCTATGTGGTCGGTGTAATTTTCAGAGGGGATTTTGACAGAATCAATGAAACATTGTTGCCTGTCTTGCCTGATACTGGAAACGAAGAGTTTGCAGAGCAAGCTTTGTTGCTTCTTGCTGTGTGGAGCTTCCTCTGAAAAGAAAGGGAAGCTGATGTGCAGAAAAATTAAATGGTATTGCAAATTTTAATGATTATGTCAATAACTGTCAATCATAATTTCCCTCTTCTTGGGGAGATATCTCTGAAGCCTCTAGACCCTCTGAACAATCCTCTGTTTCATTTTGATTTATCTTCATTCCAAACAAACACTAATTTCCTTGTTAACTGGATCTGGGACATGATGCAAGCCAGCTGTATTTGGGTTGCTGAAAAGAACTGTGGGGACCATGTCCCTGTCTCTTCCATGTAGCAGTCTGGTGTGCACGGTCCAGTGTGCAAAGGTGCTTGTTGGCAGAGCCCCTGTGTCTGATGGCAACATCGAGGTCCTGCCTACACCAGCTGGTTCACTGCATGATCACAGCATCACTGAGCTCGCTTTGAAGCATTCATTAACTTCCTTAGAAACCTTGGCCACAATGTTTTGCTTGATAGTTTCTGATTTTACTTTTTGGAATAACTTTTTATACTTTCTATATCACTAACACATTGTGAAGTCTTTGGTTATGGCTGTGGGCTTTTGGTGAAACAATAATTGATCTTTTAAATCAAGCTGACTTTATCACAACACATCACAAAGTGTAAGAACTGCTTCATCCCTGCCTGAAAGAAGTTGCTTTAGAAATTACAGTAGAATCTGACACAGACTATTTGATCTCATGGCTGAATGTGCTTTCAACAAAATGTGATGTAGAGTCTGTCCTTTGATCTCATTTGTCCTCTTCAAGCACGTTTCTGAAGTGTTTAATGTACAGAATTCATTTTGTACAGAATAATGCAGTGCTGCAAAAATGAAGTCAGTAACATAAGTTTTAATACTGAGAACTGAGGCTGCAGAGCATTATCGCACACGAACAGCTTTATCACAGACAGACCTGCTCTTACAGGTGCTTTGCAAAGCTGTCATTGAGAATAAAACACCCAGAACCTTCAAATCAGATCTTGAGGAGTTTGGCACTTGAACACATTTGGTTTTTTCCTGGTGTCTGTGTGGCATTTCAGCTTTTCTTTGTCAGACCATAAATTCTCTACTTGCTATACATAGTCTTCACAAGCATGAGAAGGAAGCAATAGGCACAAATAAAACCAGGGTCTTTCTGTGAGTCTTACTAAGACATCGAGTGTATTTGCTGCCACTGATGAGATTTTTCATTCCAGGAACTGCATTAATGCATTAGCTTACAGAAGCTCCTCTGAAAGCAGAAGAAATAACCCCTCCTCAAATTTAAGAGTATAATAGTGAATCATGAAGTGAATAAAGTGCCTGTTTGAAAGTTGAGGGGGGAGGGTTCAAAGCAAGGTATCCAGATACATACAAAGCTTCCGTGTCCTGTTCTAAGTGGGAGAAATATCTACAGTTTTACTCACTAAAGGTTTCTGTTCATGCTGTGTGCATGAAGGGGGGAAAAAAGAAGCATCAGTCAGGAAGGGGGCTGGAGAGAAGGTGCTAGATTAGATGGTATAAGGTGAAAGAGAACAGGTTTATCTCAAAGTGAGGAAGGAAGAAGACCATTTGCAGGTACATAAAGCCAGTAAGGATTAATGAGAAGCAACAGGGAACCATGGCAGGTGCAGAGCCAGAGCTTGGGCCGAGCTCCATTACCCCAGGGGTTGCTGTAGTCTCCAGCTCAGTGTTGAAGGCAGGTTCACACACACAGAGCTTTCTTCATAGGATCCAGAGCTGACAAAACTCACCAACTCTTAGCAAAAGAAGTTACTACAGGCAAAAATGAAATGAACAAATAGAAAGAAAACTCCCCCCATGGCCAGCGATGCAGAACAGAGCCCCTGGATCAGCAGCTTCCTGTCTTGGGAGGGGCATGGAACGGGAGTTAGAGACCTTTGCAATAACTAAAGGATCATTTTGATTTTTTCAGAGGCTAACAGCAATTTCAGAGGCACAGCCTAAACTTCTTGATGCTAATTAAGAAGGTTTCTGCTAGCAGCTGGGTGTGCCAGCTTACCAGACCCAAATTTGGATTCTCTGCTCTTTTTCCTCTGTGTGGTGCTGTAGCTGAGTTGCATTCCTTCATGATGCAGCAGTCTGACATAATTCCTTGATGATGATGTCAAGTCTGGATTTTTGGAGGAGGTCATGTTTCCCATCCTTTGCACCATGATGTGGCAGCACTCCTCACGGCTTTCTTCCTAGTTAGGGTTCTAGGAGAAGTTTCCTTTCCAAATGGGTATAACTTGGTAAATGTTTAGTATTTAAACTCAATTTCAAAGTAATTTTATGGAAAATATTTTATCTATAGAGACTATTGGAAATTATTTCAGAATAATTTCAGAGCACAACAAGAATGATGAATAGAGAATCTTAACACTACAAAATCGGCCTTGCAACTTACCTTTCCCAGCTTAGATGTAAATCTGGGCTCTGACAGTGACAAATGCCCACTTTTGACTTTCTGCTATTTATTTGCCTTTGGTCAAAGTTGTTTGTTTTATGACCTACTAGCCCCCTTCTGACTTGGAATTTTGTCCTTAAGCTTTGCACACAAATTACCTGATATAATTATTTTCATGATAAAAAGTACCCAAAAATGTAAAACACACATGCCAACATAAAGACATGTAATGCATGCCCAACAGTGCTCTTTCATAAACACTTGCTTTGTGCTGGACTAGACTGAGAGGAATAATGTATTGTGTGAGTACAATAAATATTTCCTTATCCCTTAACACTTCTAAATCTTAAGCAGGATCTTGGGAAAGTTTCTGTATAGCAATATATAATTAGAATCAAACTTTTAATATAGAAAGTTGGTGCACTGTTCCCCAAACTACATGTACAGATGCAAGACTTCATTGGGGGCTGTTCCTTCAATGGCATTTGCAAATAGGTATGTAAAAGTATAAGAGTTTATCCTCTTTCATGTGCAAGTTTAGTAATACTTCAACACAGCTTCTTTCATCTGAAAGCCAACTGATAGTTTATAGCCCTGAAAGGATCTGTTCTAGGTGGCATTGGTAGTAGACCAAAATCAGATCCAAGATGGTTCTTGAAATTCTTGTTTGTTACAATATTTTGGGTTCAAACTCTGAATATTTAAAAAAAACCCTAGTTTTTTACAAGGTTACATTTGCTCTGCTGTTAGTTTACTGTCTCCTTTTCTTCTCATTTTTTTCTTGTGAAAGCAAGTGAATTAAATCAGTGCACAACTGAGTACGTATATTTGAAGTACATATATTTGGATTTCTCACTGAAGTCAGTTGCATCAACTGATGATTTCTGGCTGATAGGTAGAAGGAGGTTGACCTACAGGTGAAAACATTAAAATCAGTTTTGGCTTTGGGTTTTCTTGATTCTTGTGCAGATGGAGTTTTCTGGATAAAGACATAATCATTGCAATTCTTTATATGTTCACTGCCATGATTCATTCTTCTCATGTTGCTTCCTGTTTCCTGTAAAGAATCATTAATTGCCCCAGTCCTCTTTCAAATATATGGGTTTAAAACTTCTTCCATTTCTTTTGGTAAATCCATTTTTAAAGTCTTGGAATCATTTGGAATTATTTCTTTGGAATTATCTGAAGATTCATAAATGTATCATATCATAAAAAAGCTTGCCCTGTAGTTTTATGATTAATTTCTGCAGCCAGGTATATTCTTCCTTTTTCTTCCTAGTTCCAGTTTCTCTGTATTCTGTTGCTCTGAGTTCTCCAGACTTTCACAAAGGCAGCACTGCCTTTGTGAAAACACAATGACCCAACAGTCACAGCTAGAATTGTGTGTAAGTAGGGGGTAACAGGAGTTTCTTAAAGCTTTTCTTAATGTGAGATTCTTTAAAATGGAGTATCATTGTTTAAGTATATTTTGTATTTTGATAATAGAATTTTCTTGGGCTAGAAAGGCCAGAGTATTATGACCTAAATTTCTGTGTAAGTATGTTTAAAAACTCTGTGCCCAAGGGATTAATTCTTTGTAGTTTACACAGTGTGGGGATTTTAAAATGAATGGTAGAAAGCACTGTTACAAAAAGAACAATTTTCCATTTAAGGTGTGTAACAAATAGAGACTAGACTCATTTTAATTTCCTACATCCATCAAAACATATCATTTGACTATTGTTTGTACTAGAGAAATTGACTGTTCTATATAGTGCATTTTCACTTAAGATATTTTTATATTTTCACGTGAAAAAAAAAAGAAAAAAAAGATTATACCATGTTGCTAACTATAGGTGTAAGAACATTGATTCTAAATCATTTGGTCCTATCTGGTTTTGATTCCAGTGTGGATATAGGCTTCTGAAAGGGCTCAATTTGCTCTCATGTTTAAACTTCCCTGTTTTCCTATTATTCAAACCATCCTTCTATTAGGAGCTTATTTGAGCTCTTGTGACATTTCAGTATTGCCTGCCCTGCAGGTGTTGAAGTTGTGTCCATAATGGCAGGAGTTCAAAGTCAGAGGCTTAATTCTGTAACAAAAAAAAAATCTCTTCTAACAGTGCTCAGCATGGACAGTGAGCTGTCAATTGGTGAATCTATTATCAATGCCCACATGAAAAATATGGACATTTCTTCTTAGCCTGACCCATCACAACCAGTTCATTCCAAATGGTTCAATTCTGCAAGGTAGCCAGAGCCTTAAGTGTCCACCTTCTCTGTGCAGAGATGGGGACATTCTTTGTCTTGAAAGATCTTGAGAGGAGAAGCTTCACACACCCAAGTTTCAGCTCCAAAGGGCTAAACCAAATAACTACTGAGAGGATTTCTGGGAATGTAAAGAATATAAAGCATGCATTGTTTAGAAGTTCATGGTCTCTGGCATTTTTATTTTTTTATTTTTAAACTATAGCTATTAGCAGTATTTATCTGGTTGTTGTTCTGTTGGATTTGCAACTCAGCCGTGCATAAGGTCAGCAGTTTTTATTGTTAAAGACCATTTAGGAGCTCTTATTTATTGATATCTTGCATAATTTATGTTTTCTGTCTCCAGATAGGAATACACAATGTAGAAGATTGTATAGGTTTCTAGTGATGTACTGAGTGGGGAAGCTGTGCAGAACAATGGGTTGATATTATATTAGCAAATGTAATGACTGATTGAGTATCTTTGTTTAATCGAGCTGTTTGTTGTGACCCACCACTGACCTCTTTAAGAACAATTTCCTTTGCATATACATACATTTGGGTGGAATAAAACCTTTCCTAGGTAGTTATGCCTCATGTAGATAGTATCTTTTCCAGGCAGATGGATGAATTGTGACTTGACTCACCAGTTTCCAAAAACAGCAATGAGTTTCTAGTGAAGCTTTAGAATTAAAATGATTCTCTAACTGGAATAGGAGATCTAAAAAAAATTTAATTAAAATAAAAATCTATTATGCACCCTTTCTGGTATGCAGTATTTCTTTGCCTCGGAGAAACACCAAGAGACTTCTCGTTTTCACAGTGATCATTATGACTTCTTTGCAAATGACCCCTAGAAAGATTCATTTAGCCAGGTCCCATATTAAGAATATAAGGGGGTGGGAGGGGAAGTCATTAAAAAAAAAAGTTCAGAACCTATTAGGAGTCCCCATGAGCTCATACCTAATATCAGAAGGTATTTCCAGTCGTCAGAAAACTACTGACCAAATAATGCCCCTTTTCCCTTAAGATCCAAAAGGCAATCATATTCACAGTGAGAGATAAAACACAGGATGCTGAACATGGACTTACAGTGGTTTAACTGAACCTGTTTATTTAAACAGGTAAAAACTTGTGTGTGGGGAAAACCTTCCTTAACTGGAACATTTTACTTCATATTTGGAGTAGTTTGCCTTTCCATCTGCTCATGTTTAATTTGAAAACTGGTCCCTGGGTGCATTGAGAACCATTACATGGTAATGTGCCTTCAGCTTATACTTGCAGTTTCACTAATGCTGATGTTAAGCAGAAAAAATTAACACTTTTATTTTTCCCTGTATGTGCTGCTGATTGGCTAGAATGGATATTTTCAGGGTTGTGCACTATGCAAATTTCTTTGCACCAAATATTTCACAACTAAAGGAGATTTGCTCCTGTTTTCATGAAAAGTAGGATCTCTTTGCAACTTACTGACTGCTTGTGATGGTTTGACCATGGCTGGATGCCATGCACCCACCAAAAGCAACTCTATCACTCCCTTCTGCAGCTGGGCAGGGAAAAGAAAATACAATGAAAGGCTGATGATTTGAGATAAAGACAAGGAGTCATCACTCACTGATTACTGTCACAGAAACACACTTGACTTGGGGAAATTAACTGAATTTATTGCCAATCAAAATCAGAGCAGGATAATGAGAAGCAAAATAAAACTTAAAAGCACCTTCCCATCACATCTTCCACCTTCCCAGGCTCTACCTCCTCCCACCCAGTGGGACAGAGAGACAGGGAATGGGGGATACAGTCAGTTATAGCATGTTTTTTTCTTCTGCTGCTTCTACCTCAGGGAAAAGAAACCTTGCCTTGCTCCAGCATGGGATCCCTCCCACAGGAGACAGTCCTCCATGGACTTGTCCACCATGAGTCCCTCCCATGGGCTACAGTTCATCATGAACTGCTCCAATGTGGGTCCCTTTCCACAGACTTGGTCCTTCAGGAACAGCCCACTCCAGCATGGGTCCCCCACAGGGTTGCAAGTCCTAAACCTGCTCCAGCCTGGGCTTCTCTCCATGGAGCCACAGGTCCTGCCAGGAGCTTCCCCCAGGTCAGCCTTCAGGCATCCACCTGCTCTGGTGTGGTCTCCTCCACTGACTGCAGGTGGGTCTCCTGTGGATCTCCACAGCTGTGTCACCATGGTCAGCACCATGGGCTGCAGGGGAATCTCAGCTCGTGTGCCTCCTTCCCCTCCTTCTCCACTGACCCTGGTCTCTCAAGAATTGTTCCTCTCACTTACTCTCACTCCTCTCTTCTTTGGTCAAAATTACTTCTGTGCAATAACGTTTTTCCTTCTTAAATCTGTTATCCCAGAGGTACTAGTGCCATTGCTGATGGCTCAGCCTTGGCCAGTGACAGGTCTGGCTTGGAGCCTCCTGGCATTGGCTCTGCTGAATTTTAAAGAAGCTTCTCACAGAATATCTCAGAAGGCTCTGCTCCAAATCCAGAATCTGACCATGCAAACCCAATACTTACTATGAGGTGTATAGTGAAAGACAGTGCAGTTTCAATTTTTCTCTTTAGTTCTTTCCTCACGTCTTTCAAATTAGATTTGTGCTTACACCAGTTCGTTATTAATATTAAAACTGTCACAGTAGTAAAACTGTTGCAGTGTATAAATTACTGTGTATTACCGTAGTTTAAATCAAAATGTGAGCAACCTCCAAATTTTGCCCTTGTTTAGCTGAACTTTTTTAAAACCTCACAGTCAGTTAAGTCATACATCTTGGTTAAATTGGCATTGCATTACATATATAAGAATATTAATACCTTCTTACAATTTCTTCATAAAACATTAAAGCAATCGGGATGGTAAGTGTGAAGAGAATGCAGAAGAAAAGTGCAATTATCTTCCCCTGTGAATTTTTTCACAAAGTAAATCTGACCTTGTGGATTGACCCACATCTTTATTCTGCAAATTCTGTCTGGTAACCTAGTGCAAAGGTGGCCAGTGATACTGGGTATGTGAAGCAAATTGTCTCAGGATCACATCAGCCTTCTGAAGATTATCAGCTTGTTTGACATTATTTTGTGTGTCACTTCCCTTGCAGATGCAGTGTGCTCACTGAATTTAATCTGAAATTCAGAATTCCTCCTGTCCATGGAATTGTCAGTCACCTTTTCTCTGGAATGTGGCTATGGATTACTCTAAAGTCAGATATGTGGCTTAATGGAAAATTTGCACTTTTTAAGGGTTTGACTGCATATCTGTCTGTAGTACTTATCATGTGTGATTTTCAATTATTATAAACTATGGTGCATTGCAGAGAGTGATTGAAATTACGTGTATAATTATTCCTTCATATCTTACAGTTAATGAATTAACAGCATCACACCTGTCAGTGCTCTTGCAGGAAACCCTTCATTTCTTAATCACAGTTTGTTTTCTATATAATTAATGTTGTTTGCCACTCTTTCACTTTATTCTCTACTAAGACAGCAGACAGCTGAGTGTTCCAGGTCTCGACTTCTGCTCTCTCCTATCACATCAAATGAAAGCTTTCAAACTCTATATTAATTAAAGCAACTGAAGCTTGAATTGAGTTCAACTCTTGCTAATACCCTGCTAAGTACTTAAGTCAATCTAGAGATTGCTTAGTAAGTCTAATTATACTCTTAGGAATATATGGGACTGAAAGGTCATCTCTTGTTGACTATAGCTGTAGACAAAGTGATATCATGGACCTTTAACAGATCTAGTTTATCTTTTGGAGGTATTACCAAGTATGGTATGATGTTGGATCAGGCCAATTCATATGCAAAGTTTAACAAACAAATTAAAGCGAAGATAGCGTTACATGGTAAATGCAAATTCTTAAGGGTATATGTGAGTATGGCAGAGGACACAGCTGGATTTTAAGCACATGAACTTACATTCTCATTTTTAAGTTGCATTATACTCTTTATGAGGATAATCTTATTTGATAGGGACCATGGAATGTAACTTTGAAATACTATGGGATGTATTTAAAATATAAATCCAAAATTTGTCTATCTGCTTATATCACTGAAGGAGGTGATGGGACTCACATATGCAGCAGAACTGCATAGAATAATCACTAGAATAGTCACTAGAATTGTTGTGTTAAGATTGTTAACCTGATTGCTTTTCCAGCAGCCAGCCCATGAAATTTTATGACAAAAAATTGTCAATTTTTTAAATTTTGTAAATTCACTTAAAACATTGAAATAGAATGAGCTGCAGTTTTAAAACACAAGGGGTTTTTTTTACTTTGGTAAGAAAGGAAGTCAGGAATTTTTCACTATAAGCTTGATTTCAGAATACAGTGTGTGCTTTGATGGGCAAAGCATGTGGGTGCAGAGATGTGCTCATAAAAAGCATGTTGAAGGCAGGACCTAGTTGAGTGGATGTATGAACAGCATTACTCTCTGTGCTATAGTCTCTCCAGCAAAAGTCAGTATGATTTCAAATCTGAAAACAGTGCCCTGTAATAATATTGATATGACTGAAAACAGAAGCAGGGTAAGAAAGAGACAAAAGCAGTCTAGTTGGATGAAAACTTTTTCAATTTTACACATGGATTTAAAACATTTTTCATGGGGAAAAAGAAAATAATCCTCAAATGTGTGCCATAAAATCTCCAGAGAATTACTCCTTAAAATCACCTTCTAAATTATGTTGCATCATATTTCACTGAAGGTAACAATCAGCTAGAGGTTTATTGATTTATTGTCCAATTTCAACTAAGTCAGAAAATAGTGGGATATTGTGGCAGCTGTCATAAACGTATGAAGTTCTTTCCCTCAGTTCCTTGTTTTTCAGTATGTATCAGTATTCCATTGTTGCCTACCCTGACATTGTCAACTACCCTGCCAGGGAAAAGCTGTCTCCCCCCTTCCCTGTAAAGAAGAATATTCTTCTGGCAGGTGAGCGGCTCTTCACGTGTGGCTAGCGCAAGGTCAGTCTCCCAAGCTGTTTGTTCAGAGTATAGTTTTATCCATCACAGAACAGATAAACATCCTAATGTTCTACTGTCAACATATTTATTATCTGAATGCAAGAAGTTAACATAGATATTGTCATCTAAAAAAAACCCCACAGTGCAATGCATGAATCTTGTGCCATAAGCTTTCACATAAATTTTACAGAAGAGTTCCTTCTAGAAGCTTCAATCTGATACCCATAAAATGAAAGCCTTTTTCTAAGTGTATGGTAAATAGAGAAATGCTGCAAGCTTAATTTTATTTCCTTGCTGATTTTGTACTTATTCTCTGTTGAAGGATTTTTGTGTATTTTCCTTGATTCTGCAGTCAAGTCTATTCATCACCTCTTAATGCAAACCCCCAACTCACTATCACCCAGCCAGTTTTAACAAGTTACCACTGTGGTTTCTGGTATTCTCTTGTAAATAAAATACCAGAAAACTTACTGTTGCTTAAACAGTAAACCTCTGCAGCTAAAATGGAATACGGAATTAGCAGTAATTTGAAGAATTTTGATGCACGTATAAATGGAGCTTCTATTATCTTGATTGGTTTTTACTAGCTTGTGGAGGGAAAAAGAAATAAATAAATAAGGATGATGATGATGATGATGCATACCCAATGTAAATGAAAGCCTAGTCAAAGAACAGCCATAGATAAATGTCAGCTCTTACTTTTGCAAGATATTAGGATATGAAATCTGAGAAAAAACCTCAAGATTTATTTTCATTCAAGTCTCTGTTCTATAAGATGAGACTCATGACCATCCTTAACAGATACTAAGGAATCTGAAAAACCTCCTGTTCTGATATTTTCCCAATCTCAATTGTCTAAAACGCACTGGAAGGAGTTGTGTTATAACTGTGGGTTTGTGTTTTGGTTTGGGTTTTTTTTTCCCAGTCCATTCTCACAGAGCAGATTAGGATAATTGCAACTCACTCTATTCTCAGTGAACCCAGAAAGCAATTATTGGTCACCTGGCTATAAGAATTTCCCATACTGAAAGGCTATTATTGTCTCTCTTGTTCTTCTGGTAAAATGCTATCACCCCAGACTTTTTGTCCTGTTGGTGTCTAGTCAATTGTTCCTAATATATTTATGTGCATGTGCATTTTCCTTTGATTTTATAAAGTTCTTAAAATTTAAAAATTTTTGTCAATGCAGTGACATCTGCAGGGCTTATGCACATACCAATTATTTTCATCCAAGCCATTCATAAAAATGGCAGGTTTTCTAGGACCTGAGACAAGTCATTGCAGATCTTTATACCTTTTCTCAGCTTGATTGAGAAGAGCTGATAAATCCTTTAAATTGAGTGCAATTCAATCTTGACCATATTTCTCTCTTCTGCTTCTGGGAATGTCACGTGTGACATCATCAACAGCTTTAGTCTTCAGGCTACATCACATCTACTGCCTGTTCCTTATCCACTACAGCAGTTGGTCTGCCAGAGAAGGAAATGAGATTGGCCTGACATTTCTTCTTGGAAAACCCAAATTGTCTGTTCCTTATCACATTATCCTTAAGATCTTTAAAAATTGATTGTTTAATAATTTGTTTTACTGTCTTTCCAGTTATTGAAAGTAGAGGACTGCTTTTCACTGATTTCTGACTGCTTCTTCCACTTTTAAGGACAGGTGCTGTGTTTGATCTCTTGTCTCCAAATTCTTCACTCTCTCTAAATTCTCAATGAACTTCAGTTGGTTCATTATGTACTGTACAATGGCCCCCACCAGGCCTGGCCAACCTGAGAGCATCTGACCTACTAACATTATTTGACTCTTTTTTTCCCCCTGGTAATACAAAATCTGTACAGCTATGTTGATTTTCTTTTCCCTTTTTTGTGCCAGTAATTTGCTACTTTGAAGGTGGCATGTGGGGGTGTATCTAAAAAAAAAAAAAAAAAAAAGTATTATACCCATTGAAGGTGTTTGACTCAGATGCACTGTGAATTGCTACTGTGATAAAACTAAAATTGACTATAAACCAAGCTTTCAAACAAGTTTAGGTTCTATTGAAGCATGATTCCTTTTGCATGGCTTCACAAGCCAAATTGAGGCATTATAGTTTTGAAGTGTGTTTAAACCAGGCTCTGTGTAAAGTCTCTAAGGCAACAGCCATCTCTGCCAGAGCACTGTAGTTGAGGTAAAAACAAAAGGATCTCCAGAGTGTCTGTGTGTCCCCAGAGACTGCCTGTGAAGTCTAGATGAGTATGTTTAGATACCTAAATGATAAAGGTTACCCTGGAGGAATGGCAGTGTTTAGCACAGGTGTCTAATGACATGCTGGCACTGAGAGGCAGGTAGTACATCTGTGATGCCTGTTCATTTCTTTATATGTCAAAGAACTTTAAAACTAGGTAGGATTCCCTGCTGTGATTGTATTAGTGAAGCCAGTATAGCCTGAGCCTTGTGACATTTATTTTCTGAATACTATATATAACTTCACTACATGTATTGTTACAGAGCACAACTTTGGCCTATGTCAATTACTATTTTCTCAGACCATCTTGTTCATGAAGTAGGGCTTGGTCCCAGGAGGCATGGTGAATGAAGCCACTATTTGGGGGATGGAGTGCAATTTTTGGATCTGAGCTGAGCCATCCATGCTCTTTACAATGAGGAGGAGATGTGGATCTGGAGTTTTTTTAGTTGGTTTTAGTTGTATTTGGGGTTTTGGGGGCACGTGCAGATTTTTTGTGTGTGTGTGTGTTCGTTGGTTTGGTTTGGTTTGGTTTGTTTGGGGTGGGTTTTTTGTAATGTGTTTCAGATATAGACAGTGAAGTTGGGTCTTAGATTTGACTGCTGTTCGTGCACTTTTGTAAATGCTGCCTTTTTGTCACATTTTACAACTAAATAAGTACCTTTTTGACGTAAAGTATATCCTCATGATGTAGACTGTCTGGTGTGCTTTGTGAAATATCTCTAAAAAACTTGGGCTGTATTATGTGCTAGTAGCATGGAACACGGTCACTTGCTAATCATTGGTTATGGGGATATTTTTACTGTGAAGTAATATAAAGTAGGAAAATACATTAAAGATGTTTATTACTTTGCTCTTCTCCACAGAAAATCAGTTTAAAACTTGATGTTAAATGAGAAAATAGAATGGAAAAAAAAATTGGCATCAACAACATTTAGTGCAGCACGGAGGACCAGTGGTCAGTAAAACCTTGTATTAACTTGCTCTTTTTAAGATCTATTCAATCTTTACCAAGCCTTCCAGCCTTGCAGAGAAGCATTGGGCTGGAAGGGAATGTTGCTCCATTTGAAACAGCTATCTACAGAGTGTAAGTACATTATAACTGCATTGATAGTTCCATTATCACAGCGTGAGTCTATCAGACTCGGTGAGGTTGCTAAGTAATCAGTCAATTGCAGGTCTTTCTTAAGCAGGGCTCCGGAAAATAAAAGGAATGCTGGATGGAAAAGTAGTGCTCTCGGTGTTTATTTCCAGTGGTGGAACTTATTGTAGTAAAATACTGGCATATTTTATTCAAAGATGGGAGCTGTATGGCAAATCCACACTTACAATACTGATGCTTTAATGTGAGGCTCTGCCATACTGAATAGCACTAATGCACAAGGTTGCTTCGAGATGCAAAAGAAAAATGGATAAGAAGAAAATAGAGATGCAAATCTGATGGGCATGAGAGAATTATATCTATCACATTTGAAGCAGGTCATCTGTAGCAATAAACTGCTAGTTTCAAAACTGATACCCTTACAGATATAATGATGGTTCAGAAAATAGCCACCATATCAAACAGGAGTCAGATTGTCCATTACTGCAACAGCGGGATCACCTTTACAATTGCCTGTTGCAAGGTGTCATTAAAAAGATCAGTTGAATCGTTGGGCAATCTGAACACTGATGCCAACATGTGAAAAATGCAATCTAGAGCAATTTTATTTCCCCTGAAGTATTTCTGGTCTTAATATCACCGGACATTTGCTGTTTGGAAACTTGGATTCCAAACCTGTCTGGTAAATCTTAATTTCATACGTTTTTAATAGAAATTTTGAAGTATTCTTTTGTGATCATTGAATCTTAAGGCAACAGAAAAACCTGGTAAATCTGTTAGTCCTACTTTTGCTAACCTTTAATCTAAAAAAGTACAATGTAGAAAGAGCTAGCCAAGTGTGAGAAAAAATAATCAGGAGTCAAAAGAATTGAGAAAGAAAAATCTTAGAGGGATATTATTTAGAATATTTGCTATTCCAGCTAATAGAACATCTTAAAATAATGTTAGCTTTTTATTTGGTTATACACTCATCTGTGAGAACCTAAGACTCCTTAAGGAACAAGGGATCCAAGAAGTGAGGGTTTCTGTGGCCTTGGTCAGCTATGATGCTTGGAGCCTACTCACTTAATGGTCTGTTCAAGCTACATTTATATCTATTTATGTTGCATATTTACAATGGGTATTCACCAAGTGAGGTTGATCATTGTATCTTCTCTCCACAATGAGATGGAGATCATCTCCTCCAAAAGATGTGTTAGAGGAGCTAAGTTTATCCTTCTCATTGACCTTTTTAGGAGGACTCAGGAGACACATCCTCTAACAGCAGAATTGCTGAGGCAGGTTCCTTCTCCATTACAGCAGTAAGTGCTTTGTGTTGTTCGAGTCTGAGTCAACAGGAAGCTGTATTTGCCATTTTAGAAATTATGGTTATTTCTAGAGTGGGTAATGGGAACAGCTTGTTTGGGGGTTGATCTGCTTTTGCCATGTTTCTATAGCATTTGATTGTGGACATCAGGAGCAGAATTGTAACTCAGATTTTGGATTCAGAACTGCAGTTTTGCCACAACTGGTAGTGCAGACTCAGTCTTGACCAGTCTTGGTGCATCTTGATCAAGACAAAGACGTGTATGAACAGCTCTGCCTTTTGTTCTCTGACTACACATAACCTTCCTGTAGCCCTGCTGCTGTATCCTTAAGAGATAAAGGTTCCAGGAGATACAGCTGCAGCACACTGTGAAGTTGAGGGTGTGGGGTTGGTACCAGATACGTGTTTTTTTCAAGAAGTGCCTCAGGAATCCAAGGTACTTCTGTATCCTGAGCTGCTTCCCATTCCAAGCACAGACTTGTGAAGAGCATGAGTGTGGATAGTTAAGGTGCATTTTCAAGTGGACAACATCTGTGGTTTTGCATTTCTAGACTGTCTGTGGATCTTATGGCATATGCTGGAACTTGCAAAGAGATCACTGATTTAATAAAAACCGGCAGTGGGGTTCTTCCAGCTATCCCTGAAAGGATATTTAGGGGCCTCATATTCTTAGACAAATTAATCACTAGTACTAAACTAGAAGCAAAGCCCATGTAAAATTTGCTACATTTTTTGCATAATTAAAAAAAAAAAAATAATTGTTGGTGGTAGCTTCTGTTTACACTTGTGGTCTAAGTTAATAGTGTCTATCTATTTTTAATACAGCTCTACAGCAATGTCTACTGCTTTAAAAAGAAAGGAAAAATATGAAATTAAAAACTGCTGAAGGAATTCATAAAGATAAATGATACAATATGGTAGAATTTTCAAGGGAGGTGAGTATAAGGATCAACCTTTAAATCCATTTAAGGGTTGAGGAGAAATATACATGTCAGACAATATTGTTATCACTACTTCATAAAATTTGGCAGAAGCCCTGATGCATGTTTCTTGTATAAAAACACTTCACTGCCCTGCAGTTCAGATCATTTGGCTGCTGTGAAATAAGGAGTTTAAATCATTTGCCTCCTCTTTATTTTATTTTCATCTTTCCTTCGAATCAATCTGTGCATGTGTGAAAAGAGTTGAAGGGGATGGTGTCACTTTTTAATTCATTAATAAATAATGATGCATTGATATTTTATGAATAATCTCTCCCAGCAAATTTTTGGTACAGGGGAGAAATTTTTGGTATAGGGGAATTGCATACTCAAGTGTTTTAGTCTTAGACAACAGGTTTAGTTACTTCCACTTAAAAAGACTTAAGGGTTTGTTGGTCTAAGATTTTATTTTTTGTGGCAGATATTGTAAGTTCTAATTGTTTACAGCCATATGTTAAAAAAGTGAACAAAATGTACTGCAACTTTCTGTTCATGTTCAGCAGCTGTATTATACTGTTTTGATATCAAATAAGCATCAAACCTAGAAGAGGCATTTTTCTTTGATATTGCTTATGGTAAAAACGGCCTCCAAATGTAAGTCCCTGACCTTGTGGACTCAAATACTTTGAATGTAAATATGTGTATTATTTCCTTGTACAGTGTAATTTTGAACTCTATCTGTCCTTGTTCTCACACATTTATTTTATCACAATGAGAGATTCCTTTGCTAGACAAATTATTTTTCTACTTTCACGGCCATAACAGTGAAATAAGTCAACTGACATTTGCATTTCCCATTTCTTGCATTATGAAGTTTGGATCCAGCCTGAAGGCATCTGCCCTTTGGGTTGGGTGAAAGACATTTCAAGACTCAGTTGCTAAAAGTAGACTTGTAAAACTCTTGCAATTGAACATAGAAGCTTCAATGCCCTGTCCAGAAGACAGGAAATTTCCCAATTTATTGTTGATTTTTCTAATTGTATTGAAAATGCAGCTAAACACAGTAACACAGAAGACATTAAAATATGCTGTTCATTATAAATTGGAACCCTAAAAAATTCAAATTCCTCCTCATCCATCAAAAAAATCTCAAAAAGTCTTGTGGCTGCGTTGCTAGTACTGGATGAGTGTTTTGAGGAATTTTGTATGAATTGAAATCCAGATGAAAGAAAAGAATAGTAAATGAGTTGGAGAAGGTTGACCTGGGGATTTTATTTTATCTCTGGAACCTGTTTTGTGGGAAATTGTGAAAACTGAGAGTTTAACAAAAGTTCATGCTTCATTTCTTATTTAAGTCACTATCCAAAATATCCAAGTTGCTACATACGCTTGTGGAGGGTATATTCAAACTATGTGCTATGTTCTTTGCTCTGCTTTTTAACACTGGGATAAGACCAGATGTAGTAATGACTTACTAGTGATACTCTGTTCTCTTGGAAGACCTCTTTAACCCATCTAATGCTGTCTCCCAGCAGAGGTGGGAAGTAAATTTAGGAAGTCCTTGTGAAAATCCTTATTTCATTTGTGGGTGAATGGGTAACACAATGGGTAGCACTGTGTAAAACAATGACAGCATTACTCCAAATCCATTCAGAATTAGTTTTTGCTAGTAATATTCAAAAATTCCTACCATGAGTGGTTGTCTTGTAAAATGTATCTAGACTTAGAAATGCATTTGCCAAGGATTATCAACTATACATGATTTAGAGTAGATCACCTACTCCCTGAGCCATTGTTTCCTATAAATAGTTGTAAAATATAAGAAACTGTATTTGTAATGTCATCTTACATATATTTAGGAAACAAAATGCATGAACATAAACTTCACTGTGTTTAGACTGCATGTATCTAAATCATCATGGGTAGATGTTTTTTATTTTGAAGGCTTAGTAATTTAACCTACAGGAAGCAGAGGTGGAGTCTTAAATTCAGTGAGAGTTCCAGTTCTTAAAAAGACTTTTTTACTGCCTCTGGAGCAAAAAAGCAACCAAGCTCTATTTTTAGATTTATCCATAGTAAGGATGGAAACACAACTCTGTATGTAACCTTCTACTGGAGTGTTACCATGTGTGTGCTTAGTAAAAGACATGTAAAATCATGTAAAAAGAGATGAAAGGTATGGTCAGAAATCTTAGCTGAAAGGCATTTTTAACACTGCATGGGTTCATTTCCTTTACTGTTGCTATCTTGCAGGTACTTAGCATTTATAGACATCATACCCTTGTAATTGAACTTGCATGAATCATTTATTTACTACGCTGCACTTACGGGTAATATATGTCAAGGGAATTCATTTTTTATTATAGCTGATGGAGCCATTATGATGTCATAATATATACAAGGGTAGAGATATAGCTTGGGCAGAACTTCTGTCTCTTACATCTGTGAAACTCAACACTGTCTACATTTCTATTTTGGAAGCAGAAGTGCAAGATTTGGTGGTGTAGTATTCTTCTAACCCTTCACAACAGCTTTTTGGTCAGGATAAAGAAATAAGTTATGCTAGATATGGCAGTGATAGTATCCACATTTAATTTGGTATGGAAAAGAAAAACAAAAGGGACAAAATGTGAAAATTTGCCAAGGAAGATTAACATATGCTCTTTTCCTTCAGGAGTTTAAATAAGAGCAAGTATCTTTTGATGTTCAATTCTAAGAACCAACATAAGGAAAAATATATAAACATATGCATTATGTTTGTTAGAGTAACTGATCTGAATTGCCTGATTTCTGGTCTAATATTTTGTTTTCATTGAAGAGAACACAAGATGTCTCAATACTATGCCCATTTCCAAGCTGGCTGCTCTGCCAGGTCTGGAACAGAATAAGTGAGCCACTACACAAAGCCTATTGAAGCCTCCCCCAGTGAGGGATTCTGAATTGCTGGGGTTTTCATGTCTCAGAAAGTCCAGTGACTGAGTGAAGGGGATGAGCAAGTTTCTTTGTGCAGAGAGAAAAACAGAAAGTCATTTTCTATAGGCAAAAAGCAGCTTGGTGACCAAGTTTAATGAAATGAAAAATGTTCAATAGGTTGCCTCTATATTTTCAGCTACTATGCTAGTGTCAAGCAAAACTATGATGCATTTTTAGAAAACAGTGGACAGCTGAGAAAATCAAGAGCTTTTCCAGCCTGTACCTTTAGCTACAATAGTTCAAGTAGAATTTTGTGGTTGTAATGGGCATAGCTTTGTATTTTAAAGCAGAATGCTAGAATGGGAATTACTTTTTTTTTAATGAGGAAGCATAGAACAGATTTTTAAAGATAAAACCAGACTTTTGCATATACAGTGTATTCTGGTGCTCCTTATGGTCCATTTTACACAGCCTAATATGGCAGTGATAGTATCTGCATTTAATTTGGTATGAAAAAAAAAAATAAAAGGAATGGGCACATTTAGGGGCAATAAAGGTTTGGTGCCTGAGAGTAATATCTTTATGTCAGCCAAATCTCTAAGAAGCATTTCCATAATAACAGCACATGCATCTCTAAGAATGCTTTTGAGGAGTTTATTTTTGAGTTGTGGCTACTCTGGACAGAGTGCTATTTGAGTTGCTTAGTCAGATGCATCGTTTCAGCACTCAAAAAAACCTGTTTTCTTTTGTCTTCTATTTCACAGGTTAGAATTTGCTGACTCAAATTTAAAAGCATTTTTTTCTAAACTAGCATAGAAGAAAATCAAAATAGGAACTCTTATAAATAGTATTATTTGAATAATCCTAGCTTTGAGCTCCATCCCTTTTTAGAGGAAAGCTTGCTGCTCTGTTTAGTTATTTCGTAGTGTGTGTTTCAGTAAAATTTAAAGCTCACTAGGAACAAGCCTCCAATTTGAAACTGGAAGTCTGTATCTGCATTCCCAAGAATCTGTGATGCTCATAACCAGTGTACAGGTGTCTGTGCTGTGCACTGTTACAGAAACATATCTATTTCTCTGAGCATATAGTGGTAACATCTTCATGTTTGTTTCGAGTCTGTAGTTGTCCGATATCTTTTTTTATAAAACCTATCATGTTTTCTACTGAACAGTAGCAAAAGAATTAAAAGCTATATTCATGTGTTTAACAGAGTGTTTTGGAGCAAGTCTAATAGTGAATCTGAACACTGTTTATGATGATTGTGTTACATTCCAAAAATGCATCTTCTCAGTAACAACAGTAGATTTTGAAGCAGAAACAGACAATATTTTTGGGAAGTTTTGATGAAAATAACAGTTTGATAAAATTCTGTGTATCTGGAGAGAGAATCTAATAGGAAAGAAATGTCTGACTTCTTAGATTTGAAAGACACTCTTAGGCTTTTCACTTATTTGTTACACATATTGCCAGAGCTTAATCCAAATAAAAATGTAGAAATAAAAGAAAGCTTTTAGTGCTATTTTAAAAGGGAAAAATCTAAAAAATCCTTCAGCTCTGCTTTTCTTTTTTAAGTAATATGTTAGTTAACCTACTAGGTATGCTAATAATTTATGAGAAGGGGATTAACACATCATCTGAGAAGATGAGGTCAAGTAAGTAATTACTTGATTTCACTAACTATCGAATCAGGTCCGTAGGATACTTAATAACCATTATTTATTTCCAAGTACAGGTTTGATGATTTTTCACTTTTATTTATGTCAGCTAACTATGCTAAAAGTTCACTGACAATGTGTCTAAAGGAAAAATAAAAGCTGTTTTCTCTCCAGAGGAAGGCTAAATCTCTACTAAAATTCAAACCAGATCAATCAGGTGGATCATCAATAAATAGATGCCATCTTCTGCAGTGCTGCCTGTGACCCGCAACTGCAGAAAGCATGAGCTCACTCTGAGGTAGACAAAACACATTTGAGTTATGTTCTCTTTTTAAAAGCAAAGATTGCTTCTAATTTATTGAGGCAAGAGATAATTAATTCTTGGATTCAATACAGGGACCCAAAGAATTTCATTCCATTTTTAGATCCCCAAATAAGGCTTAAAACTAGAAACTGAGAAGGTAAGAGGGTTTTTGTAAACAAAATCGGACATATTCAAAAGCTCATGGAAAAATGGTTCTGTAGATGGTCTCTAACTATCATGTTAACAAAAAATAAAACCATTAAAGAATTTCTCATTTCATTTTTTTCCCACCCTCTAGGGGGAAAGCAGAAGCATAATTTTTCTTTCTCTTCCTTTCAGTGTTATGGAGAGCTACAGTCTTCTAGGTGATGACACTGCCAAACTGGGTTTCCACATAGCTGAACATCTTGATTGCAAAATAGTGCAGCTCTTATGACTGCAATCTTCACACTTCTCTTTCCGTCTGTTTTGTCTTTTTGAGTGCATTGGTGCCATTGCATACCAGGTTCCTGTAATGGTTTGTTTTATAAGCTTAATGGGACAGGTTGTAGTGCAGGCACTCTGAGTCTCCAGACAAAAGGTAATTCCTCCTGCTGCCATCATTTTCTGTAAGGTAAAAATATACAGAGCTTGCTTCTTATTTGTCAGAACTAAGAAACAAAGTCAACTAGCAGATCTTTGCTAGGCTTGCAGTTCTAATTTCAGTTTTACAAGCCTGGAAAAGCACACTTTGGAGCTTTTTGGAGACTTTTGTTGCAGAGCAACACCTTCCTAACTCCACATTTTCTTTGCACAACACTAGCTGCACGTTATCTGTTTCACTCTTATTTCATTTTGATGGAGCAGCTGGATGAGGGAAAATACAGGGCTCAGGCAAGACTGGAAGATCAAGGTCAGTAATTGAGGGAAGTAATTTGCAGTATTCCTAGAAAACCTTATAACAGAAAATTCTCTTCTGTATATGGAACCAGATTGTTTGGCTAAGATCAAGGCTCCTTTTTGCCTCTTCTTTTGGCATCCTTCTTGTTGATGTGAAGTGTGGGAATTACAGTGTGCCTACAAATTTTTCTCTCAAATGGATAACTGACTGGTTGGCAAGTATAAACAGTCTGAAAAATTGTTTGCAAAACATCATCATTTCACTCTAATTTAAAAGGTGTTTCAAATAATGTGCATAGCCTGGATAGTTTAACATGATTCTGAATTGAGCTTTCTGCGTAGGAACTGAAGTTTCATCAGACTTGTGCATGTTAAACGTATGTAGATTCTCCTTCCTCTCCCCCAGTTTTAATTAACCATCCAATTGTTTTTAGCAGTCAATTCTCTGTGTAGTTTATGGCAGTAAATTATATCGGCAGTCATTGTTTTGTTGTGCAATAAGCTATTGCTAATTGGCATTTCCTCTTTAATAGACTCTGTTAAGAATTATGTTAAAATAATTGCTGCCAGAAAGCACAGTACAGAACTCTTAATTACTGGCTAACAGTTCTGTCCTTCAGATCCTTCCTCCAAGCTATGCTTTCATAGAGCATGTGCTTTTAATTTGAATTCTGCTTCATAAGACTCAGGAGAATCTATTGTCTATCAAAGCCAAACTCGTAATAACGAAGGATTTGTCACAGCAGATCAGACACCAGGTCTCTGTAGTCTGGTGCCATGCCTCTGGCAGTGGCTATTTCCTGGTATTTTAAAAGAAGGTAAATCTCTTCCCAAAAGGCTAATGCATCTTACCCCTTTGTGTGACACTGCACATTTCTTTCTAAACCTTGCAATTCATTGTCTCATACCCTGAAGCATAAGATTTGATTACCCTTATTGTCTTACCTGGCATAGCTACAAATGTCATTATCAGTCATAAAATTATGCAGTTCTTTTTAAAACGTAGCTATGGTTTTTATCTCGATGACCTGATTTGACAGCCAGTTCCATTGACTGTGTAGGAGAAATGTTCTATATTGCTTCTGCATTTGCTGTTCTTTCATTTAAAACTCCTTTCGTTTTATGTAATAGAGAAAAAAGTGGACCCTGATCAGATTTTAATATACCCTATCTAATTATGAATATCTGCATGAAACTCCCTCTACGTAGCATATAATTTTGGCTGCTATAAAATTCTGAAATTTGTTAATTGTTTTATTCCCTTCCATTTATTAGTTCAGCCTTAGAACCAGTAAGTTGTTTTCCTGTGATTTTTATTTTTTTTTTTGTCCTGAGCACACTCATAGACGTTCAAATGTACCCAGTGTATGATCTGAGGCCTATATTTTTAAATTTTATATCACTCATTTTCCCTCATAGCATGAAGAAATTTAGTAAAAGAAAAAGAATGGTCTTCTGAAGAATTTTGCTTTTAAGTTAATGACCGTGGAATAATTACAGATTTTAAACAGCTAAAATTGAAGATCTTTCAGTCTTTTCAACAGATCTTTAGAGTCTGAGTAATCAGGATGTGATACCTTGTGGGAATGATATAGAGTGTTTATGGACTTTATTTTTAATTTGCATCACCTTGTATCTGTTTAAACTAAATTTAATCAATCCTTGTGACAGATGATTTTTCTTAGACATTTCCTAGAAAAAGTGTAGTTTCATATATCCAGAGGCAAATAGAATAATTGCATGCTATAGAGTATATGCAAAAAAACCTTGCCCAGTTATCATAGAAGCATAGAATATCCTGAGGTGGAAGGGACCCACAAAGTTCATTGAGGCCAGCTCCTGGCCCTGCACAAGAAAATCCCAAGAGCCATGTCCCCAAGTATGCTATCCAAACTCTTCCTGAGCTCTGTTGGGCTGGTGCTGTGGCCACTTCCCCGGGGAGCCTGTTCCAGTGCCCAACCACCCTTTGAGTGAAAAGCCTTTTCCTAATGTTCAATCTAAACCTCTCCTGACACTACTTCAGGCTGTTCCCTCAGGTCCTGTCACCAGAGAGTGGATCAGTGCCTGCCCCTTCACTTGCCTTTGTGAGGAAGTTGTTAGCAGCTATGAGGGCTCTCCTCAGTCTCCTCTTCTCCAGACTGAATAAGCCAGGTGACCTCAGTTGGCTGAGCTCAGCTCCTCATATGGCTTCCCTTCTATACCTTTCACCAGCTCCATGGCCCTCCTTTGGACACTCTCATAGCTTTATATCTTTCTTACATTGTGGCACCCAAAACTGCCCCCAGCCCTCGAGGTGAGACTGCCCCAGAGCAGAGCAGATCAGGACAATCCCCTCCCTTGCCTGGCTGGTGATGCTGTGCCTGCTGCACCCCAGGACAGGGTTGGCCCTCCTGGCTGCCAGGGCACTGCTGACTCACATTCAACTTTCCCACAACCAGAACCCCCAGGTCCCTCTGGCAGCTCTGCTTCCCAGCATCTCATCCCCCAGTCTGTACATCCAGGGTTGCCTTGTCCCAGGTGCAGAATCTCGTACTTTTAACAAGAACAAGAACAAGTGTGGTTGGTGATTGCCCAGCCCTCTAATTTATTGATGTATCTCTGCTGGTTCTCACTGCTTTCACTTTTCTGTTTCAAAAAGCTGTCCTGTAGTGTACACTGAAACAGAGATCTGTTTCCTCATATTTGTTTTTTCATAATGAATTTTCATTTTACCACTTCTAGTATCAATGAAGGTGTCTTCTAATATCATCTACGTTCTTTAACTACTTGAAGATTGTAAAACTTTCCAGAATTTCCAATTAAAAAACCCAGTGAAGTCCCACTACCACAGTTCCTAACTTGTTCAGTCCCATTTCCAAGTCATTAATAAATAGTGCTCATCTCAATCACAAATCCAGGAGCATTCATGCTTACATTTTCTTCATTTTGAGGGGCAGCCACTTGCCATTGCTCATTGTTTCCTATCACTTAACAGTTCTTCAGTCAATTCTATGACTCTGTCCCTTGCCCCACAGTTATTTATTTTCTTTAAAACACTCTGGTGGAGGGAGTTTATGAAAAACTCATTGGAAACTCAGGAAAATTAGGTGCCTTGGGTCATTTAATCTGCTACTCCAGCAACTGTTTCCAAAAGAGCTCAGGAAGCCCATCTTTTTGTTGTTGCTGCTGAAGGAGGTCCGAAGATAGCTCAGGTTGTACCGTGTGCTGCGGATCCTCACCTGGGGGCGGGTGGTCGGCGTGTCCCCGGCCCGTCCCCGGTGTGTCCCCGGCGTGTCCCCGGCCCGTCCCCGGTGTGTCCCCGGTGTGTCCCCGGTGTGTCCCTGGCCTGTCCCCGGCGTGTCCCCGGTGTGTCCCCGGCCCGTCCCCAGTGTGTCCCCGGCCCGTCCCCGGCGTGTCCCCGGT
>VZRH01003515.1:667692-701516 GCA_013397555.1 Urocynchramus pylzowi
CCCGGCCCGGCCCGCGGGAAGCCCGCGCGTCCTCCGGCCGGGCCTGCGGGGTGGTGGCCCCGCGTGGCGCTCTGCGCTCCTGCTCGGCGCTTCCTGCATCCTTCCTGGAGAAAAAGAACAGTCCGGGCTGGCAGAAAGCTGGGCTAGCAGCAAGCTAAACTTGAAGTTTAGCAAATGTGCCCATCAGCAGCAGTGAAGTTATAAATAAGGTGAGGTTGAGATGAAAGCTGTTACCAGAGTTATGGAAATAATCAGTTGTGGAGATCCAAATACTGACATAGAATAATTCTGCCTTGGATCAGATCCCGGCTCTAAGAAATTCTTTATATTTAAGTTATCAAATTTAAAAACATGGCACTGGATTTTATTTTTTTTTTTTAATTATCTTGATAGATGTCTTTCTACATGCAGGTGAATTGATTATTTGGTGATATTTTTCTGTGTAAAAGGCCAGCATCATTGCTGTTTTATCTTTGAATCGGTCTTTCTGCCCGAACTGATGGCTGGAACAATAGAGATCATTCTGGAGCAGGAACTTCTCTCAGAATCCAGGTCTTATCGCAGCTTTAACTGGCAAAGGCTGCTATTCATACTGTCATTCACTGATGCTACATAATAGATGGTGTCTGCCTTGCACACCATAGATAACTCACCAGATTAGGAGCTGGATTTAATTCCACACACTCAACTGACCCCAAAACCACCCAGCCTCTCCGAACAGAACAAAAAATCCAACAACAGCAGAAGATAACTGATAATTTAGACTGTCTGAATGTGTGACTTTCTTTTTTGCATCGATTGTCATTGGGAATGTTGGCATACCCACTTTTAATTAAGGCTTTTAAATACTGTTTCTCCATAAAAAATTATGACACTGTAATCTTATCTATCATTTTCCCACAAGCAAGTACTGAACAAAATCACAATCTGTGTACATTCACACACATTGATTATTTTATATCAAGAAATAATTACTCTTGATTTTATTCCCTTCATATGTGTGAAACATGACATAAATTAACAAAATATATGTATATATTTGTTACAAACATTGCATGGTGTATAATGGCTTATGATTTTTCATGAGTAGGCCTGTAGAAACAGTCTGAAAGTGGTGTCAAGAGTACCACATGCTTTATGTTATAATGACAGGGAAAGTTATACTGGCAATAATAACTGCCATTCAGTTGCCATCTCACTTAAATGAGTAAGACACTCCTCTTGTTTATACCTTTAAATAAATAATAAATCATATTGTAGTTAAAGGATTGAAACAAAGTAGGACATGCAAGGAGAGAAAGTAGTTCAGTATGTGATTCAGAGCTTCTCCTCTGAGTCATTGGTATTTATTTAAATTTTTGTTTTCATTGGGAACCAAATTGCAAAAGAGCTCCAGGGACACCATTTTGTCAGGCCAAGGAGGCAGAATCTTCCAAGTACTTTTCCTTGTCCTGGGAATTGAAGTCTTGGGTAAAGGGTTGCATGTAGTTCTCCATCCAGCTGGGCAGAAGAAGAGGGGCTGTTGTCATTTGTAGCTTTTATTTCCTGCACCTGCCTCAATCCACCAGCTAGTAGAAGAAAAGGGAAATACACTGCAGTCTCTATTTAGTTGCAATTAATTACTTCCTTCCGCTGTCACGGTAATGGAAAGAATTCTGTATTTGAATCACAGTTCCTTCCTAGGACTCATCCAGGACTTGATGCTATAGGCTGTTCATTGTACATTTTGAGTAAAAGATGCTTAAATTCTCCATTAATTCAGTTTGAAGCTAAAGGATCTACTTTTTCCAGCAATAAATATAGTGCATATGTACATAATCTAATTAAAGCCTTAATATTTTGTGTGCATAAAAATTATCAGAAATGGTTTTTATGTGAGATGCAAGTGGTAAAGGAGCATTTTGGGTACATATTAGATAATTCTCAATTGATCTTGTCAAGTTATTGCTCCACAGATAAATAATACAAGTAAATTTTTTTCTTCTCTGTGTTCAATTTAACTGTTGTTTAATTTAACCATTACAATGGTGTCCTGCTTGGTTGGAATGCTGTGTGACCATTCCTATACACATAAATATATAATTTTTGTTCTGATAAATGCACATGAGTTTAAATGAAAGTGAAGTGGCAATTACTTCCAGTGTCTCTTTCCCACAGGAATACAAAACTCAGCCTTTCCCAGGGGGTTACTCTGAAGCCTGTTGGGGGAGAATGGTGGGAGATCATCCTGTCTTTGCTGGAAAACAAAGGGGAGTTTTCTTTGTATGCCACTTTGGGCAGCCATGGCTTCCTCTTAGCCCTTCTGTTGCTTTATCAAATGGAATTCTGTTTTCTGTTTCAGGCTACTCTCTATTTCCTAGAGTCATATCCTAGAATTTTTTTTTTCCAAAATATCACATCATAGTATTTCCTCAGAACTGACCTGATCAGGAACACGAGGCCACGGTTCACTTCCTCCTGTTGGTTTTCGGTGTCATAGTGGCTTAGGGACAGGGTTGTGACCGTGCAGGGCTTGTCTGACAAAGAGGATAGTATGGCCTTAAACTTGCCTTGAACTCACAGGTTTTAACTTTGGGGTGTTTATTCGCTAGGGTTTTTTAGTGGGATTTTTTTTTGTTGGTTTTGGGTTTTGGTGTTTTGGGGGACTTTTTTGTTTTTTAGTTGTTTGGTTTGGGGTTTTTTGCATGTTTTGTTTTTGTTGAGGTTTTGTTTTGTTTTAATATGGTTTGGTTTGGTTTTGGTTTGGGGTTTCTTTTTTTGTGTGTGTGTTATTTGAGACCAGTGCCTAACAGTATATGCAGTGCAAGATGGGTGAAGTCTGTAGAGTAGACATTTAAACTGTATTGCAGCATATCCTTCACCTTTGAAAGTTTGATCTAGGAGACATTCTAGGTGTCTGTAGGGCAGTCTTACACTGCTGAAGGTGGCAAAATATTTAGCAGAATAATAACATAAATGGGCAGTAGTAGGAAGGTTCTTCTTTCTTACAGAAGAAAGTAGGTAATGAGTGTTGCAGCTCATTACCAAAGCACCAGGAGTGCTTTGGTAATGAGCTGCAACACTTTGCTTATCTGACTTGGGAAGGGATAAAATATCTTCATTACTTCACTGCAGCCATCTCAAGTTGGGAGAGCTGAAGATCAAGTAGTCTAGGTGTGTTGTGCTGGAGCATGTAATCAGTATGCAAAGTTCAGTGACCCTTTACCTTGTAAGTGGCACATTCATTTTTACCTTTGTAATAAAGGTCTTTCTTCAACTTCTCCTTAATTTGTTTTTTGGTTGGTTTCTTCTTTAGGCTTCTCTGTCACTCCTAAACTCTCCCTGATAAATCAGTTTATACAGAGAGTTCATTCTTTCCAGAGGTGGCAGTTCATTGAGTTGCCCAGTGCACCCACTAACTGTTCCAGTTGATCGTCAAATAGATGCATTTTTTGATTGACAGTGATTTTAATTTTTTTTAATATCAAAAATTTTATTTGCTCTTCTGTTTTTTGAAAACAATGGGAAGTTTTTATAATGCAAACAGTAAATATCCTTGTTAAAGAAATGCGACTGGATGTGTTTCTCAAGTGTAACTGCATTTAGTCTAAAAGTATTAAAATACATGTTTCTTTCTCTTCCATTAATATGATCAGCAAATGAAAGGGACCAAAAAAATCCCTCTTCTGGGTATTAAACTGCTTCCAATTGTTTTTTGGTTTTATGCAAACTAAATTCATAATTAGATGATTAACTATATGTTTAAAAAAATCTACTGGAGAGAAGATCCAAGAACTTGAAGAAAATTAAAAGGCTCATTCAGCCAGGAATCTTACAATCAACTGAACTAACTATGAGGCATTATTTTTCAAAATAAATACTTCTATTGTAAGATGAAAGATATATATATATATATATATAAAGAATATATATATATATACACACACGCATACATGCTAAGAGTAGTCTCCCTAGGTTCTTCCTTGCTTTAAAGATGGAAGTTGCATTAAAATAAAAATCCAATTCAGAGTATGATCTCCCCAGCTGCCTGTGCAGACCATTGGGTTGGCCTGGGAATTTTCTCATTACATGTACTGAAACAGTTAGTCAGTGATTGATGCTGTATTAATTCACAGCACAGACGCTTTGCCTTTGTAACTGAACATTAGACAAATTACTTCTAACAAATTCACGTCCCACCCCCACTGCATCCAAGCTCCCCACTCTGGCTGGTTAGTATTGCTAATAACCTTCATTCAGAGCAAACCAAAGCTTCAGGAGGGAGGAGTTTGTTAAGGGAAGGGGCAGAGAACGGGCAGCAGCCACTGGGATCTAACAATACAGTCATCTGCTGGCAGAGCTCAGCTCAGTAATGACAAATGATCTTTTCATTGTCAGACCCCCCAAATTAATTTTCCCTCCCACTTCTCATGAGGCCACATTCATCACACAGATTGCGTTAAATGTACTTTTGACAGGACAGAGAAAGATGAGTAGTAAAATAATTTGATTCTAGTAGCTTCTTATCTGGAGAAGTTAACCAATGAGATGATACCTGCAAAGGTAAATATTTCTGTAAATATTCCTGAGATAAATCTGTGTTAAGATTTTTCACAACATTTGGGCAGAGGGTTAAGCACAAATAAATGAGTGAGAAAGCAGTGGAAGGAAGGTGGAGTAATAATATCTTTAGCTGTTCCCACTGACCTCAGAGTTAAGCCCTGCTTTGTACAGAGGGCACAGCAACTGAAATAGATGTGTACAATTTATGTTTGTAATATTCAGTATAGTATAAAATTGGGGGTTTTTATTCTCTTCTTTGAAATTAATTAGTCAGAGATGGTTTTCAAGTACGCTTTTATAACTCTCCATTAAGTTTTTGCTGTACACTGTCTCTTTTTGGCCATTTAAAAAGATGTAGGAAATTATGTTGTATCATGAAGGAGAACCAAGAGATTTGTCAAGGTCAGCAGAAGCACTAGAGCACAAGGAGGCAAGGGAATCCCAGCACAATCTGGTTTTCTGAAATATTCTGCTTATGGCTGGATTAAGTCACATTAAGTGAGCATAAAAACAGAGTGTTTAGTGCTTAAAATGTGACTGGAATTGATGTAAAGATTCTTGTGCAGCAAAGAGCAGAAAGTGTGCTCACTGCAAACTTACTCTAATATCTTCAGTATATAATTGGCTCTTTGTATTTTGTTTGTGCTTGTTTAAAACAGCCATAATTAACTGAACTGAGAGCAGTGGCTGTCTGGTCAGAGATTGTATTCAGTGCATGATACCTTACTGTTAGATGAGGTTCTATTCAAATCTGAGACTCTTTTCATTTCCAACAGCAGTGGCCTTTGTTAAAGATATCCAAAATGCCTTCCATATTGCATTTGCACTTCCTTGATTTGCATGTTCCAACACTTATGAACATTCCCTGGAAGTGTTCAAGATCAGGTTGGATGGAGTTTCAAGGAATTTGATCTAGTGGAAGATGTCCCTGCCTGTGTAAGGGGGATTGGAAATATGTGATCTTTGAGGTCCCTTCCAGCCTAAATCCCCATTCTTTAATGATTCTAATATTTTTTAGTTTGCTTCCTGATCTACTGCTGACATCCAGCACAGTGGTGTTGCTTGTTATTCTCCTTTTTGCTAGGGTCTGATGCTGATTGCTCTTGAGCTATGCAGAATTTCAGGTGTGGTGCAAATGTGAATTGAATATACAGATGCACTTTTCTACAGGGAAAGTTCTGCTTCCAGGAAAACCTGCTCCCAGGTTGCACTGCTTCACTCATCTCTCACCACTTTTGCTCCTATACCTAGATAGGAGCAAAATGCCACCTGGAGTTCCTTGGTGTTTTATGCAACATGTTGGAGGTAACATGCTTCCATAATTCATACACACACACACATATATGTACATGATTGTTGACATAATTCATACTTCAGTTAACTTTGCACTGGTTATTATTGACACCTGTAGCCAGGTTCTATATCTCTGGTAAATCTTACATGTTTCTCTTCAATAATGGCATCTGTGCTGCAAGAGAGGAGGAAAAAGGTGGAGTAGAAAAGTTCTCATGTGCAGGTTGTCTGTTAATCACTGGATTGCTTAAAACCCAAAAACTTTGAACTCTCATAGCTTCCACTTTTTGTTCAGGTACATTTTTGAAGGACTGTATTTGTTATGAAGACCATTGTATTTAATGGGCAATTTAGAAAGCATACATGTTATATGTATTTCATATAGAGATCAAAAAGATTTTTTTGTTCACTCTATTTTCCTCCAGAGTTAGAGGAGGAAAAATATGTTTCATTGTCATAAAAAACCATGTATTTCAACACTAATTCTGTATTGCATTTTTCTTTCACTAGTGGCAACTAGATAATACCACATTAGTGAATGCAAAACATATGTTTACCTTTATGCATAGCCACAATATTAGACAATAAAGCTGGAAGTCAAGGGAATGGAAATGAATATAGCTTCCAGGGAAAATTAATAAAGGGATGGCAAAGCAGAATTAGAGTGAGTTGCTTGCTTGCTTTAAAGGTCATTGCCCATCTTCTTGCCAGAAAAGAAGTGCGTTCAGGGGTTTTTTGGAGGTAGGAGGAAACCTGATGTCTGTCTTGGAGTTCTCCTGTTTACCTTTTTATATAATTAGGCAGAGCAGATTGGCATTTAGTCTTATTCTGACAACAGTAAATTAGGCTTAACTCTTTAATTACAATGAGAAGGAAATCACCTTTCTGATATTCTTCAATTAGCTGAAACAGCTGTTAAGTTATAATTAAAATTTCGCATGGATCATTTGAGGTTTTGGGATGTTCCCATTTAATATAGAAAAAACATTTACATATATGCATTTGCTTTTCAACAACCTTTTCTAATCTGTCAGTGCTATAGTAGGAATACTGATGCTATATTGAGTAATATATTTCTGGCTTTATGAATAGACAGCTGGTTCTAGGAAAATGAGAAAAGGGATATAGAAGAAGGTGAACAGAAAATATCAAAGCTCGAAGGTGCACTGGAGCTATCTCAAAAGTAAACTTCTTTTTTTCTCATCTTTCTCATTTCTCATGCTCTTTGAGATTTTAATATTAGCTTTAAAACAGGAAGCATGTTTTGAGCAATAACCTCAACACATACCCATAATTCTTTATACTACCTCTTGTACCTTTTAAGGACCCAGACTTGTAGATATTTTGATTGAAATAATCTGTCAAGAAGTATTTAATATATTAAGGAGAATTATATTCTGATCTTAAACAACAAAAGGTCTTAAACCACTTCAGTTTACTCAATGGATAAAAGTTTTCTTTTGTAGCTCCTCTTGCTTCTGTCTGCATCTAGGTGCTCAGCTGGTGGTGAGGACCTCAGCAGCATGCAGAAATGGATTATAACAACAATGGCAAGTACTGGTAAAACCTTGCAGCAAAATATGCTGGGTGTTTGGAAGTGAGTTACCCAGAAACTGAATTGAGCTGCTCAGTGCACTAAGAAGAGGTTTCCATACAATTTATTACTTTGTAATTAGTTAGAACAGTAAGTTCAGAGAACATCATGGGAAGAGTGATTTGCCAAGTATGAAAAAATAGCTTTGGTGATCCTCCTGTTTTCCTCTCTGCAGTCTCAGCGCTTCTCTAGTAGTCTGGTTTATCATGGACCTAAATGGACTGCAGGAGCACAGCTGCCCCACCGTGGTCTTCACCGTGGGCTGCAGGGAGGCTGCTCCATGGCCTGGAGCATCTCCTCCACCTCCTTCTGCACTGACCTTGGAGTCTGCAGGACCGTTTCTCTCACATATTCTCACTCCCTGCTCTGGCTGCGAAATGCAAAGAGCTTTTTCCCCCTTTCTTAACTGTTATCCTGCACTACCACAGCTGCTGATGGGCTTGGCCTTGGCCAGTGGTGGGTCTGTCTTGGAGGTGGCTGCACTGGCTCTGTCAGACTTGAGAGAAGCTTCTGGCAGCTTCTCACAGAAGCCACCCCTGTTGTTCCCTGCTATCAAAACTTTGGCACACAAACCCAATATATGGCTCTGCAAGGTCTTCACTGAGTCAGCAATCACCATCTGTTTTCTGGAGAATAGGTTTTTTCATTATTTCATATCTAATATTGGTTTGTCTGCATGTCTTTATAGGTTGTTCATCTAATTTCTCCTTTTTCACCAAATCATTCAACAATTAAAGGGTTTGTTCTCTTGTAGGTATGTGCATTTGGGGATGGGAGGGTTTAAGTGACTTTTTATTCCTGGGTGGAAGCAAACTTCTTTGATGTGACTTTTTCTGAGCCTGGTTAGTAAGAATAGGGAAAGTTTAGTGGTCTGGCAGTATGTGCAGTAGCTAGCAGAATTCAGTTTTGTTGTACACATTTTCAAGGTAAAAGTACAGGCAAGTCTTAAAGAATGAGATTACCAGAACATATATTCCTTTAGTCAGTTTCATCTCCTTTTTTTTTTCATTAGTGTCTTCCTCTTCCTGCAGCTAATGCTGAGATTAGTTCTGTCTTAAGTTTCTTTGAACAATTATTTTATCATGGGTTGCTTTTTATTATACATACTAAAAATATATTGGTGGCTTAGGCCAAGTCACATATCATCCAGAACTTCCACTTTACCATAGATGAGAAAATTTCTGATGCCTTGCTTCTAGAAATTGTGTGCTGTGGTTTCAAATTAACATTTTAGCAATTTTGTAGTTGCCATTGGCTTTTTAAACTTCAAACCAATGGCTTTTTAACCTTCAAATTTTTAATATGTGAGGATGGTGGTCTTTCTGTGTCTCTGTTTTATTTCTATTTGCATTATAATTTTGTTGTCTTCTTGAGAATGCCACATTTAGCTAACAGGATTTTCTGTTGCTGTTAGGTTTAGTTTACTAAAACTGTTATTTCTGTTGTTTTAAGAGTATCTTTCTCTTCAAATACATCACCTGGATACATATTTTTCAAGATTGTATCTGTTAGATTTTCTTAAATTCCTGGATTTCTGGGAGTTTTGCAGAGGTGTATATAAAAGTGGGTACAAAAGATGAATTGGGGTAGCTGTAGCACAATTTTCAGGACTATAGAGGAAGTGTGTTAATAGTTTTCAATGGCATTTTGACATTATGGGAGGAGAGTTTTTTCCCAGTTAGAAGTATAACTGCCACCTTAATTGATATGAATTCTCGCTCTATATTTTTTACCCTTTTGTGGTTTGACTTGATTGTTTCAGAACTATTGAAAGATGCACAGAAAATGACAATTTTTCATTTGGTGTGGCTGCTTTTCTGAGGTCTTTCCATTTATTTTCAAACTTGGGTGTAGGCTACTGTGTGTTTATCTACTCAAGTAAAGGAGGGAAGCATAATTTGGATATAAGTGCAGGTATCTTATCTTCAAAGGCAAAGTTTCTTTGGTACAGTTATGAAAAACTCATACCTGAATTTTAATTGGGTGCATTGTTATGCAGTTTCCAGCTGTCATTATTTGGGAAGAGAATAAAAAAGCAAGAGTAAGGTCTGAGAGAACAAATATTTATTCAGTGAAGCATGAAGCTTCTCACACAGCTTTTTGTTTCATTTATATGTAGTTCAGTAAGTTTAGATGTAGACAGACCCTGCAGGTGCAGTAAAACTTTTCCTTGAATTTTGTGGGTTTTTTTCATCTGAGAGCAATGACATTTTACATCAACTGCAAGGATTGCATTATTCACTTTAGAGACATCTGCTTTCTTAAGTATTCCTTAGAAGCTCTGAGTTTGATTTATGTTTTTTTCATTTTAAAGTTTTGTAATTTTTGCCGTATTAAAAAGTAGATTTTTATGTCACCTGGATGCTTCCCCAAAGCTGGTACCATGTAAGCTCTTATGAAGAGGATGTTGCAGTCATTCTGTCTAAATCAACTTAAGAGAGCAGTGTCATTACAGACATGCAGGCTGATGTGTAGGCAAAACCTCCTGTTACCACTGACTGCTTACCCAAAAGCAGCAAGGTACTCGTTTTCCTATGGAGATTAAGCATGGCTTTCCCAGATTTATATTTTTGATGTTGATGCATAAAACAGTACTTTAATTCTTGCACATATCAGTTTTAGGGTGGTGTAACATCATTATGACAAATGACATTAAGATGGACTAACACAATGGAAGGCCAAATGTGATGTATTTTTATCTTATTTAGTAAAAACATGGGCATTTAAAAACACATTTATCATTGTAATCCAGGAACACGCACTGAGACTTTGTCATGTGTCCTAAGCAGGAGATAGTTGAAAACAGTCTGCGTGTACATTGTGTGATTAAAGATTTTTAAAGAGACTTTGATTACATCTCAGTAAAAATCACAAGTGAGTGCAAAACTGCATATCTTCATTTTCCAGTGGCTACATTGCATTGATTAGCAATACCATTTGCAATGTGCCACACAAACTGATGCAGCTAAATTGACAGAAAGGAAAAAACAACATTAGCTAGTGTCTTGCCGTATTCCACCAGACAAGCTTTTATATTTCTTATATCCAAAGGTTTAAAATATTTTAATAGAACCCTGGATTGTAATAAAATTTGAGAGCCAGACATAAGTAATTATGTCCTATATTTACGTTAAGTTGTCAAAAATGCTAATAAAACATATTTGTGGGTTTTCCCTTTAATGAGTCTAACAATAAAACAAAATAATTGCCCAAGTTTCCACTAGCTTTAAAGCCCTAAAAGAGGAGGTTCATCAGTGTCTTGATATCAAGCTTGTTTGTTGTGAATTATGGCCATTTTCTGCAATAAAATTTGGTTTGGTGGAAGAAATGGATTTGCAAGCCTAGTTTTATTAGTGTGTGTGACTAAATGTTGTGGATCTAAAACAAGGAAATTCTTGCATACTGTCACAATTTGCATTCATATGGGTCATAAATTCCTCTACGCATATTTCACTCATAGACTTCAAGTGACATTATCTCATCACAGAGGAGGGAGCAAGGAATACACTTAAGTTTAGAAATTGTCCTCGTTACTGAATGTCAGATAAAGGCGAAGCCTTTAAATAGGAGTCTCCCTGATTTACTACCTTTAATGTGCAGAGGAAGGGATGTGCAAAGCACATCATTAGTGTGACAGGGTGAAAGGGGCAACATGTTTCTTCTGTTACAATGGAAAGAGGATGAATCTGGCACAGCTCTGATGTCAGAACCTCCATCACCTTTCTCACAGATGATGTAGATTTTAATTGTACTCTAGGCTGATTCACATCGCACCAGCTCCTACGTGACATTGAGATAGATGAAGCCATTTGTTGGCATTATCAGAGCCAGCTGTGTGCTTGGCTGCAGCTACAGTAGGCATTATATCTCATGCATAATCCTCTCATTGAGAGAGGATCACAAGCATCTGAACCATATGGCAAATAATTTTATTATGATCAAAAAAAGGACTCTTGAAGCTAGTTAAACAGAAGAGTCCTTGAAATTCAATCAGAGGAGGTTTTTATTTTCATGTAGCATTATCATCTTAAATTAATTTTTAGCTCTGCCATCATCTGTGAAATACAGGAATGTTATTTTTTCCCCAAAAGTAAGAAATTAGTGTTGTGATTACAAGAAACAACAAGCAGACTTGCATAGCTTGATTTTTTGATGTTTGAGGAGTGCCTTGCAGATGTTAATGCCTTTTTTCACTAATTACACACTTGTATCACTCAGAAGCCCAAACAAGAAGTAGGAAGTGCCTGAAATTAAAAAAGCTGGGGAAGGGGAGAGAATTGTGCACATTAAGCTATGGGGGTGCTGTGTTGATGTCTTAATGCCTCAGTTCCTGAGTGCTATTACCACTTCCTAGGGATGAAAACATACAGCCGTAGTAAAAGCCCATAAGCCATTGCTCTTTAAATGAAAAAAATAAAATAAAATAAAAGGAGGTGATAAGGAAGAAGAGAGAAACTTCAGGTCTGCAAAGTTACTTCTGGGAAGCAAGAGAGAAGCTTCAGGTCTGCAAAGTTACTTCTGGGAAGCTAGGGACAGGGGAAGGGGCAGAATATGGGCATCAGAGACAACAGCAGCCAAATTTTTTAGCCTAGGAATGGGTGATAACAACTCTCAGCAGGATGCGGGTATTGCTCAGGGGCCTGATCCTTTTTCCTTTTGAGTATACAAGGAAAACTCTTGCTGACATCTTTGGACACCCTTGGCATACCAGCATCATACTGAGAGGCAGGCAGAGCAGGTGTTGGCTCAGTACAGGGGTCTGTGGCTGCTGGAGGATGCTGTGTTAAAGGGGAGGCAGTGTCTGCTGTTTCAGAGCTTCAAAGGCAGAAAGCAATAACAGGAATCATGCTGCATGTGAATAGGCTGTGTGTGTGCTGGAAAAGATGTGTGCTGTTGAGGATTTGGCCCTGGGGACATGAGCATTTCTGTGGGCCACCTGGTAATAACATGCATGGCCTATCAGCAACTTTCATGCTGCAAACTTACAGAACATAAATAAAGGTTCACCAGAGCCAAATAGCAACAGCTGCCTTATCTGGAGGATACCTTTTTTATTTGGTACTTTATTGACAAATAATAAAGCCTTTAATTGGGCTGTGGGAGGAATATAGCCATGTAATTTACAGAACCTTTAATTTTCTGGTACTGCATGCCTGAAACAGATTGTGGTTGTTATTGCAGCCTCCTGAGTTAAGCAGAGGTCCTGGCTGAACGGCTGAAATACTGTGAATTGTGCATCTTTATTCTCACATTCAGAAAGTGTCTATGTCTGCCTTGGGGGAAGAAGAGGAACAGGGGGAGGAATCCCTGTTTCTTCTTCAATAAAGTGGTGATTAAGAATTTGTGACTTCAGTTGCTACCATAAGAGTCAGCGAAAAAACCCCAGCCAGTCTATTGCTCTGGTGGCTTTCCCTGCAAACCAGCCATCATTCTCAGCAGGATGTGAAGCAGAGCTGTGCTCATGGAGCAGGCTAACAGGAAAGAATTGCCTTTGCTGCAGCAGCTGCTGAACTGAGACTTTCTGGATCATGAATGTATGTAAATATGTCCAACTGTTTGCCCTTCACACATCTTTGGCAAGTTTGGAGTAAAAAATACTGCACTGCTCCATTAGTTTGCTTGCCTATTACCACAGCAGATGCTGTTAGGAGCACTGAGATGTGTTTCTAAGTGAACCTCCCTGCCTGAAGTAGGATAAAGAAATAAAGGCTAGAGAGACCCCCGATAGCATCTTGAAATGAATATAAAGCAAGCTTTGGCAGCAGGGCATGACCCACAGTCCACTGCAAAGACATGGGGCTGTTAGCTCTTCAGCCCATTAAGCAAAGCAGAAAACAGTTGTGGCTTCAGCATGTTTGTTCCTTTCTGAACTCTCTCTCCTGCAGAGTAATAGCTATTTTGGAGAGTTTGTACAGGTTTGAGTCCTGGCTGTATCTGCTGAGTGACTAAAATGGCTGCATTTGGATACCAAGCTATACTTCAGAGAGATTTCACTGGCAAGGAAGGTTATATATAAATAATGGATGAAGAAGAGTGACAGGACCTGAACACTTGTGGCTTGACAGATTATCTTGTGATGTATTACAATTAGATATGTGTCAGTGTCACTTCATTTATTCAACTAGTAAGGGTGTGTAACTCTTAGATTTATTTGAAGGTGGATTTATTAAGAGCCTTAGTCATGTCCTCTCAAAGTTCAGAATTGATTTTTAAGCATCCTTATCAGCTTTCTAAATCACTTGGCTCTTAACAAGTATGTGATTTTTTTCTCATCTTTTTTAAGTACTTGAGATTTTATTAGCACATATAATAGAGGAGTTTGTTTATTTTTAAAAATCATTTACTTTGCTCAAGGTAAGTACTTGCAAGGTAAGAGACCTTGCAATAATAATACACTTTGTATATTAGCAGGTCAACAGATCAATTTGGCCTTTGGGAAGAAGTTGTCTGGGTTGTTTGTACAGGAAGCTGGTAGATAATAAGCCTCAGCTACCATTGAATGATATTACCTAGAATTGGAACATCTAGTGAATAGGAAATAAGATGGGCAAAGATTTTGTATGCCTTTTTGCTTTTTAAATAGGAGTAATGAAAAAGCCTGTCATGGAAAGATGCAGAATAAAATGCTGCAGGAGATGTGAGAAATCAAATCTGACTTCATTGCAAATGGAGCCTCTCAGACTGCCAGGTTAAAGCAGAAAAGGGATTAGTGTTACAATCCCTGTAAGTTTCTAAATACTACCATAATGCTTTTGCCCTTTTTTTCTTCCAAATGTGTTTCTCTCTGTCATAAACACAGATACAGAACAATTTACAACAGATACCAGCAGCGTGCCCAGCCTTTCTGGGCTGCTGTAGGCAGGACCTTTTTTTTCCTGTGAAGTCATAATTTATAAAACAAACTGTATTTTTCTGGTTTTGAGTATTTCTTAGCAAAGGAAGTGGGTGTAGGACAGCAGGTGGCCACAGAACCCAGCAGAAGCTACAATCCTGCAGATAATCAACAGTGCCTCCCCCGCTGCCTCCCTCCCCAGCACATGCCAACCAACAAACATGTTACTCATTTCAGAGCAGCCTCCTCGCTCTTCAGACAGGAACTTAACATGGTTTGGGGATAAATTACACTCATAGCAGAGCTGAGCCAAGCCAACAAGGTTTCAGAGCATTTGCTCTGTCGTGTAATAGCAGATGATAATTGATGGATGGCCGGCATGCAGGACCCTGACAGGCTGGTTGGCTGCCCTTTGCACTCTGCCAGCTCAAGCCTTACAAGTGTGAAATAGCCAATTACTGCAATACCTATTGAAAGTAATAGGCCAATGAGCAAATGGCTACTGGGGGATGTGGTGGCTGTGTAGGTGGAAGAACGCCAAGATAAAGTTCTGCTCGGAGCAGCTGCTCCCACCACAGCTTGCTAATGCTCTTGGATGACCAAATGATAAGAGAAAGGTATTTCCCCATTTGAACTGCAAGTGTCCTGCCTTGTATTGACTTCAAGTTTATGATGCATGATACCGTCTTGTTACCCAGATCCTAATTTGCAGAAATAAATCCTCCTTTTAAAAGGTAGTTAAGTAGGTAATAGGGGTAGTCACGGCCGTGGATTTGGTGAAAAAGCATTAAATACAATTTTTGCTTGGAATGAAAAGTCATATAGTGTGCAGAGTGTTAATACTTGCCAGCCATTTGGTATTGACAGAACAATTTATCTTGATAAAGGACAGTGAAAAATTCCAATCTATTCACTGGCATCACATTATCAGCAGTAATATATGACTGCATCTAAATATAAGGTTCAGATCTGATACAGCTGAGGAGTTTCTGATAATTTTCCTGTAAATATATTGTGTACTGGACAATGAAAAAATGTCATTTTTGCCACGTAATTGGATGACCTATTTTTATGTGAGATTTAAAGTTTTACTGTGTTTAATGGAATAGACCATAATATTTCCTTTTTGGGTAGCCTGTTTCTTTTTATAAGACTTTGGCAATATAATGGATATTACTAGATTTGACAGAGCAGAACTAGCAGACAAAGAAAGACAGAAGCTTAAGTATTAGTCTGGTGAAAGGAAGACTCTGTGACCACACAAACTTTTCACAGGGGGGAAAATAATCTATCTGAAAATATTATTGTGAAATTGTCTGCTGTCAGTCATTAGCTTAATGTGGATAGTATGTCTTCTTTTTGCCAGGATAGGAATGTTTATGGGTAATTTTTAGGCATGTGCTTCTTAACTTTCTTAGCAAAAATATGTGATTCTTAATTTTAAATTGTATTAAGAACCTATCTTATTTATTTCAAAATATGTTAGAAAGAAAAGTGGCAAGTAGCTTTGGAGGAAGAATTTTAAAAGCAGCTGGCAAATGCTTTTATCCTTGTTTCTGTAATTGGAAAGCAACCATTGTGTAAAGACCAGAAGTGTAAATGAAACCAATGCCAGTGCTCTGTATAATCTGTGGGGTTTTTTCAGTTCCCAGTCACTTGTTTGGTGGTGAAATGATAAATGACAAATGGCTTTTTGCTCTTTTCCTTTGAATCTTCTATTAACAATTACCAAGTCCATTTTAGATGGAATGAATAGAAGATTGATTCATTTGATACTCAACAGGGATCAGCCACAAAATAAGATTATTGTTTAAATCAGGGCAAAGTTTGCAAAACAAGAATGAGGTAAAGACATGGGTATTTTGATCATGATTGCTTTATTACCTTTAAAAATGTGGCAGTTTTTTACTTAATACTTAAAACCCTGAGGGAAAAACTATTATCCATTTGTGTTACTCACATTTTGTTTTCTTCTGAGTGTATCTGATTGTAAAACCCCTGTGTGTGGTGCTCTGCATGAGAAAGAGAGCCTCGCTGCTTATTTCCTGGAAGGACAGTAGATATAACTCACCTTGTGCAGATTTCCACCAGAGGCATTGGCACTGTCCTAAGACTTTAAAAAATTATTAGGCACATATTGGGCAAAGAAATAAAGTTTCTAATGAAAAAGCTCACAGCAGTGAAAAAGCTCGCTAAGGAAGGCCAAATCTGAATAATTCATTTCCATTTTAAGGAATAAGATGGGTTCAGAAGTTTCTATTAAGTTTTCATTTGTGGACTCCTGCAAGGCTAAAGATTTTGTAGGCTGTTAGCAGACTAGGGACAGTTAGCCTACCATGGTTCCTGGGAGAGTAAAAAAAATGTAATTATTTTCTCTTTTTCTCTTTTCCTTCAATCCAACAACTTTCTTTTAATATTTTCCTTTCCAACTACTTGACTGCCTCGAGGGGAGAAACAGTCTGGTGTTATACCCCAAACCGTTTGTCCTTCCCCAGTTACTGTGTCTGCTGAGCACTGTTTTATTGAGCAAGGCTAATATCCCCAAATTGGAGCAATCCCTCTGCCATTCCCTTGCTTGTTGACTCCTCTCTGTTGTTCCTCTGAGAAGTTATGAGGAGGAGCAGAGGTACCACACTTGCCTGGCTGCAGATCCAGAGGTGAATAGAGGCTACATTGGGAAGGTTGTCTACCCAGCCATGGGAGGAGGGCTTGCTGTTCCTGGGGGCATCTTCTCCTCAGCAGTTGATGGCCTGGCTCTCAGCAGCAAGAGCTTTGTGTTCTCTGGCAAATGGGTGGTTGGAGAACACTGGGGGTTTAAGGGCTTTTGCTGTACACGTTCCTGCTTCTCCATTTGTTAAATCTGTGTGGGAGTTCAGTGTTGTTATCAGGACATGCAAGGAAAGGGATGAAGGCTGCTCCATGTTAGCAGTCCCATTTGGTGTTAAGAGCAGAGAGGGAAGATCTCAAGAATTCTTCCAGCTGCTTGGGATCTTTTTCATTGGGATCATATAAATAGGTTTTTTTTCTTTTTTTTAGCTTTCTGACACAGGCAAGAAAAATGGTCTCTATATCCCTCAAATGAATGTCCAGGTATGACACAACAGAGGCAGTTCCTTTTTTCCTGATAAGACTCTCAGCTGCCATCAAAGAAAAGACTTTTATGCCTGTCAGAGAGATAGTTCTATAAGAAATTTTATCTGAGGAAATGATGAAGGACAAACAAATGCTGCAGCTAGTGCTAAAGAAAAAAAGTTGAAGAATTTCCTCGGAATTTTTGACTGGAGGATGATGGACACTGGATCTATTAGACATGAATAAATGTGGAATATCCCAAGCTGTGCATTTATATTCCTTTAAAGACTTAGTCCTAAATTGGTACTGATAGTTGTGTGCTGGTTTCTCCTCTTGTATTTATAGTGTTTTCTTTCTTCCCTTTCTTGAGTTTTTATTTATTTCATGCAACTTTGACTTGGCAGTGTCAGACAATTTTATCAAAAAGATAAAAATATCACAAAAGGTGGAAGCAGATATGTCATCATCGTGTCCTTTTTCCTTCATCTTGCACCAAAAACTGTCCATTTATTTTTGTAACCTGTGAGACTGCAGTATTGCAGTGGATTTTAGGCAGACTGATACAGGAGAACTTCCCAGTAGTTCTTAATGGCACAACACTGGAGTTGCAAAGTGGAGGTCAGACTTCTCATTTTCAACACGTGAACTGACGGCACAGGTAATCCACTTATTTTATTAAGTGGGTTATCCATTGTGCATGTTCCATCTCATGCATGTTCCACCTGGTCTCTCAGCTTCCTCCTGCCTTCTGTTTGTGTAGGACCACACTGACATGTTAATGAGATGCAACCAGTTATGTGTGAAGTATTATGCTGATGGTTTACAAACAAGCCCACTCCAAGCTGTGGTAGAAGAGTCCCCTGCTGCCACTGATGCCTAGTGCATCACCTTTCACAGGAACACAGCATTGGATGACTCTTTCTTCTGCCCCATAAAGGTGCTTCTTTGAAAGGAAGCCTGTCCAGGGCAATAGAGTGTCTCCCAGGGCCAAGCTGACTCAGAGGCTGGGCCATGGTGGTGGCTGGGGCAGGCTCTCTGCTGTAAGGCTGGCACTGGCTCACAGTCTTGCTGGAGAGTGCTCCATCAGGACAGCACGTTTTCAAGGTGTGTATGTGTCACATGTGGTTTGCCCCTTGTAGGGCTAATAAGGCCAGCATCCCTTGATTTCAAGCCTGGTTTGAAGGCTGTAATATAGTCTTGGTCAAAGGGAGTTCAGCAAGGATATCATGCAATCACATAATTATTTAGATTGGAAAAGATCTCTGGGATCATTGAGTCCAACCATTAACCCAGCACTGCCAAGCCCACCACTAAACCATGTCCCAAAGTGTCACATCTACACACCTTCTAAATAGCTCCAGGGGTGGTGAACTCAGCAGCCTGTTCCAGTGCTTGACCACCCTTTTAATGAAGAATTTTTTTCTGAATATCCAGTCTAAACCTCTCCTGATGCAACTTGAGGCCATTTCCTCTTGTCCTGTCACTTGCTACCTGGGAAAACAGACTGACCCCCACCTTGCTACAACCTCATTTCAAGTAGTTGCAGAGAGTGGTAAGGTTTCTCTTCCTTTTCTTAAGGCTTAACAAGCCCAGCTCCCTCAGCCACTCCTAACAGGATTTGTGAGAGTCCAAGTATGAGAGCAAGAGGCTTTGCTTGGCTTGACCAGGGATCAGGCACTTGCTAGGGCACGTGGCTGCTTTGCTGCTGGGGAGGAAACCAACTGTACCAGCAGCCTCTTTGGTGTCTATTCTGCCTGCAGCCTGACGAGCCTTTGTGGCTTTGGGAGGAAGCAAGCTGCTTTCTGATACAGAAACAAATCTAAATTGGGATGCTTACCACACTGGTTTGGATTGCTCTTCTCTTTCAGTGATCCATCTAATAAGCTCACTAATAAAACATTTTCATGATTTTTGGCTTTGGGGCAACATTCTATTCAAACCTAGTGTAGCTGTCTGGTAGGCTGGTTGAAACAAAACGACAAAACACGAGACACTAAATAAAAATAATCCCCAACATTTTGAATTTCTGTATGGTATTTAATGATACCATGTTGAAATAAATAATTTTTAAGTTTCTTATTTCCATTTTTAGCAGTGGATTTGTTGTGCTGAGATAATTTTCAGATACTGTGTGCTGGTTGGTGGAATCAATTGAATAGAAAAAAGGAGAAATCATGTGAGATTATCAGCTACTGCGAAACTTCTGCCTGCCTTCATTTTTTTTTTAAGCTACCAAACACTTAGGAAGGAATCTAATGAGAGGGGGAAAAAAGTACCAGAAAAAGCTGTTAATGCTTGTGAATTTTGCAATCTTGTTTCTGATATTATGTAATGAAGTATTTGAGTACATGAATAACAAAGTAGTGGAGATATTTGAATGGAGAATATAAAGATTTAGTTCTAGCTAAATAAGAACAAATGTCTTGGTTGATTTAAATATATGTAGATTAGGGGGAAAATGCAAACTGTATCTAAATGCTGCCTTTCACCCTTCTGGCTTACAATCTTCCTTTCACTCTATGTGAGTGAACTGATCACTCTCAAGCTGCTGCTCTGTGGCTGTTCCAGGGGTTTTGGTTTTAGTATTTTAAGGGGACAAAGGAAGGTCATCTCCTCCATTAAAAAATCAGAAGCAAGTTTTCAGTGTTTGAAATTGAAAGATATTACAAGGTTTATTAGAAAAGAAGTGGAGGTTGTTATGATGTGAATGTGCACCAGTCAGTCATTAATGGTAACAAACATGGATTTTTGCACTCCTGTATACCTAACATGCCAAATTTGCTGCTCTGACTCTGACTTCATTTGAAACACTAATTTTTAACATGTGTCACAAGGATCTCATGCACACTTTTGCATTTGGCTCCTTCTCTCAGCCACAATTAATTTTACCATAGTTGCTTTTCCTCTCATTTACTCTCTATTTTGCCTGTATTTTTCATTTCAGTCAGTTTCTTTGCATATTTGTGTGTTTGTTTCTTTCCCACTTCATGGTATTTTCAACTTTCCCCAATGCAGTTCTGCCTGCTTTGACACTTAAAGGGAGTTTCATTCTTTTTCCTAATACAGATAAAGGTGTCACTTTAAAAAAAAAAAGTGGATTAAATCCCGCAATACTTACCACATTTATTGTATTTCTTGTTTTGTTTTCTTTTCATGTCTTTTTGCCCTCATCCAGTTTTTTCATTACATGATGTTCAGACCAATTTCAACATATTCCAAGCCTTTATGCTGGCACATCCTCAAATCCTGTGATTAGGCTCCCTTAGATAAGCAAAAATGACAAAACAATTAGGCTTTATGCTGTATATAGAATTAGAGCAGGTGTTCATCAGCTGTGCCTTCACTGACAGGCTGCTGTATCTTTGAATAGAAAGTCTCCACTTACAAATATTTGTTAATTTTTAATTAAATTCATTGCAAACATTCACTTGATACAGGATGATACAGTTTCTATTTTTTTTTTTTTTTTTGTGCATTCAGATATGCATCATCCCTTACTTCATTACTTGGCAACTGACATCTTTTAAGAAAAAAAAAATACTCATCTATGGGCTTTTACAATGAAAAATGAAACCTGAAAAAAATACTTCCTTTTGCATGTGATGAAATACTTTTCCAGTTAGGTAATGCAGTTTTTTTCATAAAAAGTCTATCTAAATGTGGCAATTAACTTCAGAAATCTTTGCACATAAAAACAGTTCTGAATTTTTTAAACATCTCTAGGTGAAATAAATCTGGAGTCTGCATTCAGTAGCCTGAACCTCAAAGTGGCCTTTTGAAAAAGCTAATGCCAACAAGTAGCTGACTGCTATTAATGGGGTTGGTTTGACTGTGTCTGGGACTGAAGTGACCTTTTTGGAAAGTTTCAAGCAAATACATGAGTGCTTTGTCTAACTCCAGCACTATGTGCATGGGTGTTATTGTCACCTTTACCCTTAAAACTTGCTGGCAGCAAGCAACCTTGCACATCTTGCCTGAACAAGAAAGATGGTTCAAGAACTAATATAGACATTGGAGGATTGGGTCCTTCTACAAAGGGAGAAGAGAGGCTTGAAGTAGGTGTTGGACAAGGAGAAAAATTAATATGTTGAGTGGTTCATTGGGACTTTCAAGAAAGCCCTTTATTTGGAAGAGCCAGGCATGGCAGATCATTAAAGTACAACAGAAGCTATCAAGTAATGAAGAATTACTTGAAAAAAAAGATTGAAAAAATCAAATAATTTAGCAGTTTGCACATCAGTTACAGAAGAGGGGCAGTAAGTGTGGGATAAATGAGTGACATTAAAAGCCCTCTCCATGGGCTAAAGTTAATTTGAATAACATTAATTTACAGTTGACAAATTATGTCTTTTCAGCATTAGTTATCCAACCATTTATTAAACTATAAAAGCAATGGCAATTAAGTGTTATGTCCAGCAGTGTTACTGTGATTAGTTACAGCAGGAATAGGTGTGAAATAACTTGCCTTACAATGTTAGAGAGAATGCAAATATTTGCTCTCCTAGGGAAGAAGGCAGGAGAGGCATGATGTTGCCATGTGGTCCTTGCCAGCTGCAGCATATTCTTTCTTTTGTTTTACCTGTGGAGTCATTTCTTGGTGAAGTGAGAAAGGAGCTTGGTGGGGACAGGGAAATGGGGTGGGTGCTCTGTCTTTTGCTTGCTGCTGACTGGAGCATAACAAAACCACCAGTGCTGCTTGACATCCCTTCATCCCTCCAGTGCCAAAGGGTGAGGGAAGCCAGGGGCCTGATCTGGACATCCTGTCTAGGTCTCCATTCATCCAGCATGAAAAAGAGGTCAGGAACAAGCACTGAGTGATGTTTGCTTCTCTTCCTTATGCTCCTGACCCAAATTATGTTGGCCTCTGACACGTGGCATCGCCAGCCAGTGGAGGTATGGTCTTTGCCAGGCATCCCACACTGCTTTTCTTACATGAGCAATGATGTCACCTCTTGCCCTCTGCCTCTTGCCATCATGTCACCCTGCATTCCTTGCAAATTCCGTCTCCCATGTGAAAATGAAGCCTTGCGAGCAGCCGTGGGGCGAAACCTCCTGCATCCTGAGGAACAGGGAGGTGAAGGGAAGGATCTGCAGACAGATGTCCCTTGTCCTTGCAGACATATGTGAGCTTTTTGAAGGAGCTGCTGTGCCAGGATGCTGCTGGCCACGTGGCAAGCATGCATTGTCTGAGCTGGAAATACTGCTATGGGTCTTCTCACCAAAATGCTTGGGCTGAGGGCTGTGGTACTTGACATAGCACTGAATCTAAGCCACAAAGTTCACCTTTTTTCTGACAGATTCTTAAAAGTGTAGTATTTCTGTGGTGAGAAGTAAATCTATGCCACAAAGTTCACATTTTTTCTGACAGATTCTTAAAAGTGTAGTATTTCTGTGGTGAGAAGTAAATCTATGCCACAAAGTTCACATTTTTTCTGACAGATTCTTAAAAGTGTAGTATTTCTGTGGTGAGAAGTAAATGTCTTCATTGGTGTCAGCTTTCTGAGGATTATCAGGTCAGGGCTTGGCTGAATGCAAGAGTCCCATGCCTGAGCATGTCTCACATCCCTCACATGCTTTAGCCTCTCTTCTGGCCACTTTGGCTGTGGGGAGCAATCATTTATTTGCTGTCAAAAAGTGTACCAGCAGGGATGACCATCCTCCTGCTTATTTAAGAAGAATCTTGTTCTCTGAGCTGCTTTTTTGACCCCCAAGCATGATTCCGTAAATAGAAATAAAAATTCTGATGTCAGCCTGGATAGTAGAGAAAGTTTTGTAGTGGGCATTTATGTCTTCCCCTAAGAATTACCCATGGGCTTTGTGAGCAGTTTAAAGTGACAGGAATCAGTACTTTAATTTCCATCCTTTTTATGCCAGTGCAGAAGCCCCTGTCTCTCATTAAAATTCTGTGCTTGCCTGCTGCATATTTCTTAGACCCCCACCTGTTATGTCACCCAGACTTCTGATAGAAACTTATTTGGATAATGTCTGCAAGCAAAGAATTTTCCCTGAAAAGGTTGAAGATGGAGACACTCTGTCAGGACCTGACAGGTGTAAATTTCTTAATGTATGAGAAGTATATGAAAATACAAATCATCACTGAGAGCCAGCCTGAAGCAGACTGAGAAGCTGTCACAAGCAATTTTCAAAAAGTATGAGTTATTTGGTTCTCTTCCAGGAGGAACAACTCCACAGGCATAAATTTGTGAATGGTACTTGACAATTTTAACAATTCTTCCTCTCCCAGCCCTGAGCATGTGACAGAGATGTGGTAGGGACTGTGTGCTTCCCTCTCTTCCCCAGCTGTGGAGGAGCTGCCATGATATTCGTGGGATGAATCCTGATTTCCTGAGTGTGAACCATCCCTTCTTTTGCTTCCTCCTGAGGCAAATTTCAAGGAGCTGATTAAGCTGACAGTTGGGCCGTGCTGGAACTTATTATTTGCCAAAAAAGGTTTCATAGCTTCTCTTATTTTCCATTTACTGAGAGCAATGGTAGGAAGGAAAATAGCAGATGCTTTGTGACAGACACCTTGGCTATTTTGTGTGCTCCTTGGTTTTGTAGATTTTTACTTTGAGCATGTGGAAAGATCATTGCTAACTGGATGGGCCTATGCACTGGTGTATGGAAATGGACTTTAGGAAGCGTTGTGCATGATTGGCAAATCAGTTCTAATTGAATAAATGTCAAGGTCAAAACAAACAAGTGATGAAGATGAGAAAGCCCTGGAGTGGTATCTGTTTCAAATCATATTAAAGGCTCTTCAGAAGTAAAGTGCTTCAGGGGGACTATGTGAAATTAAAGAGCAATGAACATGCTGCACAGTTTTAAAACTGAAGGATCTGTTTCCTCAACTGAAATTGGAAGCTGGTGCTTAGGAAATAGCCTGGTTGAGAGGCAAAGTTTATTTCTCTCTTGCAGGTGGACTAGAGCAGATGGAGTTAAAGATTTCTGCCAGGCAGGAGGGCGCGTGGCACGCCCTGCTCAGCACTTTGCTCTGGGATTCAGTGGAGTGCCACAGTGGAGTGCCACAGTGGAGTGCCACAGTGGAGTGCCACAGTGGAGTGCCACAGTGGAGTGCCACAGTGGAGTGCCACAGTGGCCTTGTGTGCCTCGCTCCAGTAGCAGTGACCTGCATACAATTAGCATGATGAACATCATATCATGGTGATTATGGACACATATCTAATACTAAAAAATTGATACAACAGTATATGTAAGTACAGTCCAGGATCCTAAAGGAGTCCTATGTAAGGATCTAGATTATTTTATTTTAAGTCTTTGTGAAACTTGCATGGAAATAGGCTACAGGAAACATCCAAAATTTTTCTGATTCTTTTACATCTCCATTAATTTTGACTTATTATGGAGGCTGCCTTTAAACTAGAAGTGCAGGTGAATACAGAAATGTACAATGAAGAGCCCAACAAACTGCCTTTGTCCATGTAACGTACTTTGAATAAAGTTTTATTCATTCATTCATTTATTTATTTATTATGCCACATTATGTGACTAAGTGCAGACTGTGTGTTTTTCAATGTCAAATCTAAATACTGAATCATTGTTGAGAGGGGATGAGAGCAAACAGTATTTTTTTCAGGTAGAATATCAATTGTCATTTTAAAGTATTGGAATATTGTTTACTAGATTAGTACTGTATTTTTTAAGCAGCTAATTGTCATGGTGTGATTTCAAAGTTATTGAGATGCTGGGAGATGTTTAAAGTTCAGAAGGAACAGGTCAGATTCTTGTGCAACTTAAAGTATGTCTCTGAACATTTAAGAGCCTAAACATCTTGAAAAGATTGTCTTCCTAGTACCCAGAGAGGTTTTTTCTTACCTCTCTTCTCCAGGTTTTGTTTTGTATTCTGGAGAAGATCAGCTACTAAAAGTCACAATGCCAAAATAAAATTACTTAAGTATGAATAACATCAGCTAGGTAGTGTCTCAGTGGTGGTTGATGTTCAGAGTAAACCATGCTATGGCCTTTGGGACTTGCACAGACCAAGTAGAAGAGCTACTTTGTTGCAATTGTGGAAATTTTGTGAAAAGATATTTCTGCTTCAATTGAATGAAATCAGTCATAAATCTGGTTTCTTGAGGTAGTGAAATGACCAGTTCAACCTTGACTTAATTGTTTTTGATTTATTTTTCTGAAGCCAGAAATCATTAATCATTTTGGTACCTGTGTCCATATCAGAAAATGACATGAGTTTTCAGGCATCCAATAACCTGGCTTTAGGATTTTGTTTGACATTATTTTTTGTCTTTACACAAAATGTTGAAAGTGAAGTGCCATCACTCAATTTCTGTACGGTTCTCAAGGACAGGTGAGGTGCCACAGGAGTAGAATACATCACTTGTCATGAAAGAGTTTAATGTTTTTAAGTGACTCTGAGAAATGCAAATTCTTATACAACCACATAGTTATCCAGGATATAAGAAATCAAGCAGGTGTAGGTGATCTGTTTTAGGGTGTTTTTGCTTTGTGCAGTCCTGTGTCCTGATGCACTGAAGGCCAGCTGCCCTGGGATGCCTTCTGAGCCAGCTGAGCAACTCCTTATCCATTTGTGAAGGACCAGCAGGGCTTGTTATTCTCATGCAGCATTTGCTAGTGCACATTGTAATGAGCTTAGTTTCAAAAAATGCACATGATGACACGTATAAACTTGACTTTAAAAATCTTCATGTGAGCATCCCTGTGTGGCATTGTGGAGCGGTGATGGAAAGCTGCTCAGGAGAGTAAGGGTTTGTGAGGTTGGTCTCCCTTTCATAGTGATATTTGGCCTTTGTTACTCAAAGGATACTTGTTGAAAGTGTGATATGGAGAAAAGATTGCCAGGTCTTAATAGTTTAGATGTTATTATTATCATTCAAAGTAGTTTATATTTTCGAAACTAGCTGTAAGCTGTTGCACCTATCATGTTCCTGTTTTCAGGTATTTTTATGCCTAATTTGGTCACAAAGGAAAGCTCAGTTTGTTTTTCAAATGAGTGAAAATCACTGCTGATCCTACTGTATCCTTTGAAAGTAATTTCTACCACTGTAACAAGCCAGAATCAAAATGACTAATCAGCTATGAGCCAGTCCTCATTAACTCACACTAAATTATTTTCATTTGGCAGATAAAATAGTCACTTTTCCACCCTTAATTAGAATTTAGTCTAATAGGATTGACAAGTCAATCTGGGGTGAAAATGCCCTTCCTAATTGCTTTTAAAACAGAGTACTTTTTTAACAGCAGATTGAATTTGCTATTTATGTTATAGGAAAATTCTGCCTCATGAGCAAATGTATTCTTCTTGTTTTTAAAGCTTGCTGGGATTGCCCATAGCAAAATAAGGTTAACTAGTGTTATCTTTAAACAACTGTGTTTATACAGGATTGCACTGTACCAAGACTGTAATCAGGATTTTAAAATTGAAGTGTGTGAAGGAAGTAGCCTTTCACTTTCTTCATTCACTTTTCAGAGTCTTAATCATATGAGATCACTTCAAGTGACTTTCAGTGAAGCAGAAAAGGGATATTCCTTAGCACCCATTTTCCTGACTTAGCAGCGTAATTTTTTTTAACTTAGCAGCTTCAGGAACATGCTAAATCTCTATTTTGAAAGCTGTTTTCTGTACATTTTTTCTCCACTAACTTGGCCAAGCACTATCAAATTACTATTGTCTTTCACATCCTTGAAAATCTTACTCCTGAAAACTTAGCCAAGTGGGGATAACTGGTGTGTATCCAGACAGCTCTAGTAAAATTCTTTCTGCTTTCTTCGGCCCATGAAAAGTCCTAAAATTTCTCATCTTGACAGAATCAACATGCTCCTTCTACATGAAGTAAAAGGGCAGATAGTACAGAGTGTATAAGTATTTGGAGTGGTTTTCCATCAGGATACCCTGATGAGCAGGTTGACACTGCTCTCTTTAGTAAAAAATGCTGGAGCTGATCCCTTACTTTCTGGGACACTGACTGTGATCTACCTGCACTGACTTCAGTTAAGGATACTACTTAGGTTGATTTGTTAAGTTTTATTCAATGATGTACTCTCTTATACTACTTTTGTAGCATAAATCAATGAAGCAGCAATTGTTTCCCTAGAGATCCCACAAATAAGAAATATACTTATTTTAAGGCTTCACAGATTTTCTCTTTTACGGTTTCTTTTTTTTTCTTTAACTACAGTTTGCCTCTTCTGTTTTGGCAAACGGTGTATAAATGCAGTACAAAACTCAAAATGAATGTCCTCATCACCCCCCTCCCCCTCCAAAATACTGGTCTTTTTTTTTTAAAGGGACTTGCTTACACCTTGAAGTCTTTCAGATATTTTTTGTTATATGAAAATTTATATGAGGTAAGGAATTCTTGATGAGAAATGAAAGATTTAAGAGAGAGTTGACTGCTTATGATAAGGCAAAGAACTCCTATCTTGTTTCTAGAACAAGTTCAGTGAAATCAATGATAGCTTATGTTTCTCTCTGTTACTCATCACTATACATCAATCCCAAAGTAGCCAAAGCTTTCTGATTCGCATTCAGGACAACTTTTGCAGTCCCCAGGTCCACTCCATCCTTGGCTTCTATGCTGACACTCCCAACAGTGTTATTGAAAAAAGTCATGTGTTTTAATGATGCAAACACCTGCCCAGCAGGACCTTGCCTGAAACTGCTGGCTTGTTTCAGATAGAACATTAAACAGCTGTCTGGTTGGGGTAAAGTTTAGTCACTACCAACTGAGGTTGAAATCAAATTTATGACCTGCAGGTGAGGGGGTTTGTACCATTACCTATGCCTTGAACAATCTAGTCATTTAAATGTCTTCAGAAGGGTCATGTTTTGACAATTTACTTAAAAAGAGAGAAGAGGAAAGAATTTTGCAAAAAAACTTATCTTTTTTTTCCCCTATTGATAATTACATGCATTTGGTAATGATTTTGTATTTGCATGAGAAATTTGAGAAAATCCAGATGACATCAATTATATGTGTGGGCCAGGCAGGTCCTTAAAGTTACATCACAGTGGTACTCAGAGGGAATGCATGTTGTGCCATTGGATGAATCCTTTTCAGCTCAATCTTCACATATTTGAATGTCTCTCTCTGTTTAAAAATAAGAATATATTGACATATTGTCTTTGTTTTGTATAGATCCTGAATCTGCAATTTCGTAGCAGCTTTCCAGTCCCTACAGAGCATTTAACTTAGATTTGACAGAAACCACAGAATGGTTTTGTAATGGATATTATGTGTGCTCCTGGTCCCTGGAATGCCTTTCAGATGGGCTAATATCAGCAAAATTTTAGTGGGTAGTGAGGGAATTATATACAAAACATGTAATTGGACTTCATGAGAAATTGTTGACTAATACCCTTCTGATGGTACCTTGGAATCATCTATGGCTAAGTAATCTCTGTAAAGTGATTTGCATCACAGCCGAGTTAGTGTCGAGGGTATACTTTGGACAGAAGGCACACTTTAGAAATTAGGATCTCCATTTTTTTTTTTTTTCATGTGAAAATACATTACATATGCTCCCTGTTTTTCTCAGGGACTATCACAGAGCCCTAAAACATTTACAGCTTTGCTTATGCTAGAAGGAGGGTATGAAAGGAGAGAAAATATGACAGTGGGGGCTGATGGCAGCATGAAGCTGCAGCTTTCCATGTGCTTTCAGTGCCTTGTTTATTGCTTTGTGCAGCACAGCCTAGATGAGGCTCATCAAGAGCCAACTCTAATTGAAGCTGTCCTATAAAAGTGCTGCTAGGAGCAGATGTGGCTATACCAGGAATATGTTTTTTTAAATATTACACTTACAGGTATTTTAAGACCTAAAGTATTTCTAGACAGAAACAAGATAGTTGGCACAGTCTGAGCATTTAAGCTTCATTGCAGACACATACCTCAGTTTTCTCATTCCATAACTAGTCCTCAATTTCTCCTGGGAATCTGGTCAGTACTTGCCCCCATTAATGCTGTGTGCTTTAAAGGTTTTTAGTTGTACTTTTCCATCTTGACAGAAACCACACCTTTTGGGGTAGATTTTTATTGGAGATTGGAAGAAAAAAGACGCTTTCATTTGTTAAGGATATCGGGGAATATCTGGGCACATTTTTAACTTATATTTTCACAACGGGGCCTACTTCCAGCTTTCCCAGGTGTACTTTTCCAAATTCTGCCAAGGTAACTTTATGCCTACTGAAAATGTAAGTAGATTTCATAAATCTTTTCCTGACCACTTATCACAACTCAAGCAATGGCAGCTTGAGATGCTGCTCATCTCCACCCAACCTGGAAAGAAAGTACAGCAAAATTCATTGTGGACTGAGATAGAGTGGAAGAGGGTGGTGACTGTGTGTGGTGAAGAGTGGTTACCATCCTGGGCAGCAAAACCCAGGCACATGAGCCTTTCTGGCTGCAGCTTTATGGTAGTTTGCTGCAACCAGCCTGAGCTGTTCATGCTGCTCTTCAGTAATTCCCTCTCCTGTCATTGTCTTTCTGAAAAACCAACCAGTGAATTAAAAGGTGGGTGAGCCTGTTTAAGTGAAATAACCTGTTATTGCTTGTAATTTTGGATCTGTGAAACAGCTTTTTTGGGAGTCAGAAGCTCAAAGGAGAGGTGTTTTCTGAAATTATCGGAAAGTTTGAGCAAATATGACAGCACTTGGAGAAGGTGGGTAGCTGGGTTTTATTTTAAAGTGTCCAGATATTGTCCAGCTAGTAGAAAAAAGGCTTAAAAAAACCTCCAAGCAAACAAAGAGTCATGGCTGGAAGGTGATGAAATTATTTAACTTTTAACTGTGCAAGGCAATGGCTGATTTGTGAGCATGATTCCTCCTAGGCCGTCAGTTGTGTGTTCTGATGCAGAACTTGTGCTGCCAGTGGATTCAGGACTGTCAGACTTAATACTTTACCATAGGAGAATAGACATTATCATAGGCAAAAGTGTCATGGCTCATCATGGGCAGGGTGCTCTCCTGGAGGGCTAAAGGCTGGCAGCAGTGCCATACCTTGGCTGGTGTTGGAGCAGCCAGCTAGAGGCACAGGCTGGGCAGGCAGTAAGGAGATGCTGGATAAAACCAGGCAGGATAAGATAGGAAGCAAGGAGCTCTTTTGTAGCCGAATTCTGAGCAAAGACTTCTTTGTCATAAGCGCTGTCAAACAGCCTCGTTGCCACGGCAACACTGGCTGGATAGCCCATTTGGGAAAATACTTGTAGGACCTAACACTCTATCATCTGTCATCCAATAATTCCATGTTGATAATAACTAGGAAATCAATGGCCATCCTCCGGGACAGTTTGCTGAAGGGGTAAGCGCTCGGCGGCCAGCGCGGGCCGGGCTGCTCCCAGCCCAGCGCGGGGCTGGCGCTGCCGCGGAGCGCGCCGCTCCCGTGGACCTGCTCAGAGACTGAGGTTTGTGATCTAATTACGCTCTGCTGCTAGACCCATAACAGAGAGAAGAAAATGGCAGATAAAGCAGTTCAAGTAGTGTGAGGAAACAAAGGTTTAAGTAGAATTAGCTTTTCGTATTTTAAAATACCAAGGAAAACCATGTACTCAAGTTATCACATGGCCAGCATGAACAAATTCTGTAGCTTAAAGGCATTTTTTTCTTATCTTGGCTTTCTAATTAAACTGCTTATCATCATAAAGGCTTTGTTACCTTTATGTTTCGTATTGAATATAAAGCAATCACGGAAAAGTAATTAAAATTCTTAAACATGCACCCATTGACTTTACATACAATTAGTTTGCGGCAGTGTGCCATTCATTAATAACACAAGTTTTCAGAACTGAGACCTTGGTTGGCTTTGCAGGGAAAGATGTGTTTAGTAATTATTTTGGCAGTATTTATCTGTTTTGAAAAAATGTGCTAATATGTATCTCTGGAAAGTAATTCTGTAAAAAAAAAAAATCTTAAATTGAAGCTTAGGGAGAGAGGGTAAGTCCTTGCTGATACGAGTATTACAAACATGAATAAAAGGTAATTCTTATCACTCTATTAACAGCATTTGAAGGATTCTCATTCTCATAATTCACAACAGGAGTTTCCTTTTCCTTTTAAAAATTCTTTTGGAGCACAAAGATAAGTTGGCTCTTTTCCAGCCGACTGTTTCAGCACATCCGTGGTTCAATTAGCACACAGCACAGGGCAGATGCATGCAGGGCCACAGGCTGAAGCTTTGGGTAGTTTGTGCTGGGGAATGTGGTGAATAATCAGGTCAATTTTTATGGATTTCTGTGAAAAACACATGCCTTTTGAAGGGAGATTTGTGGTTCATTTTGCAAATATAGTAGTAATTATGTGAAGTGATACCTGAGGTATTAGCACAGGAAATGAGAAGGCACACTGTCCTTCTTGCTTTGCACCCAGAGGTCAAACTGTGAGTACTCAGGGTGGTGACTTCAAACTCTTCGTTATTTGATGCCCTACTATGGTTTCCTGAGGTAAGCATTTGCTCTCAGCTTTTGAGAGCTCTTTTGATTACAGCACATTCAGTTACAGGCTCCCTGTTTACAGGAGTGTGTTCTCCGTGAAGACACCTTCAGTTGCTCAAGTCATCAGAAATACTTGCAGGTCCTAATTTCTGGCTCTGAGTTGTGCTAGTTAAGTCTCTAAAATCATCCACTTGCTGTTTAAGTTCAGATTGGCTTATATTCCAGTAATATGTCAGGTTTGGAAAAAAATTTCCTGGAATAGATCTGTTTGGGAGAAGAGGCCTGTTTCTTTCATGTTCTCCAAGGTACTGGGTTCAGAGAAGAAGACAGAGGTTCAGGAGGTTGCTGTTCACTACCTATCCATCAAGAAACTCAGAACTCAGTTTTAGCAGAGGAAGAGTCAAGATTTCATTGTGAGGGACCTGATGAAGAAGGAATTTCTGATGGAAATAGATTTACGAGATATAGGAATGTGATCTCACAAGAAGTTTGGCATAGAAAAAAAAGAAGAATATTTATGTCCAAGTTAAAGATCTTCATAAAGAGCAGAAGAGAGATGCAAAGAGAAGAACGTTACGTTTTTGGGTTTTTTTAATTAAATAAAGATGAGTTAAAAAAACAAGTTAAGAAAGATAAGGTAAGGGCTATGGAAGCAGGGACAGTGGTAGGAAAGAGTGACAGATAATCTTGTAATATCTGGGTCTCTGGTGGTGAAGGTGAGCACCTTGAATAGGAAGTGATTAAAAATATCTCAGCAAAACTGCTTAAAATTAAAATACTCAATCAAGAGCTAGCAGGATTGACACCAGCCAAGCTGTGCTGTGGTTCCATCTTTCTTTGACTTCATATGGAAAAACAATCTAGTCTATATGGAGAAGGCACTAAAGGAGTCAGCAAAAGACCCACCATTGAATAGAACTGAGAAATTGCTGTTGAGAAAAGTACATCCAGGTAACAAGCTAAGAAAGAGTAAGAGCAGATGGCTGGAGAGGAAACCAGTAGGTGTTTGAAGTGGTAGAAGTAACTTTTTACACCAAGTTCACATAGCAATCCTTCTAGATGTCATTTTTGTATAAGAAGTAATCTTCTCCCCTGTGTGACAAGATGACAAAGACTTATTCCTTTGTGAGTGTGTCTGCTGGGTACCTCCAGTGTGGGCACTGCCAGGGCAATGCTCCCACAGCCTCAGTGATTGTCTCCCTTCACACCTGGGCACTTGGCAAGGGAAAGGCTGGCTTGTGTTGACAAATGAGCGTGTTCTACTGTGTCACTAGTTGGCAACTTTTATTCAGATTATTAAAGAAATGTAGGGTAGCATCAAGAAAATTCATTTATATGCCTTTCTGAAAGGAATTGGCAGCTTCCATGACTTCCTATGGGGATTCTCATATTTACTTTGTTGAAGGAGAGTTTTAGAGATATAGATGGATATAATATTTATTGGTTAGGTCTTGTGCTTTCCCCCAGCATTTGTCAGTAACTGCTATTTTCTGTCACCCTCTGGAAGATGGAAAGGAAAAGAATTTCAAGAGTGCCATGGGAACATGAATTGTGACTGCCTCTTCCATACTTAATGTGAGTGGATAAATACACTACATTAGTTTCCAGTGCTGGTGCTCACTTCAGCTGTGCAAGTCCTCCTTCTATTCCTCCTTCCCCTCCTCTCCTAATAGAAGAGGAAAGCCAGGAGGAAGTTGTAACATGACATTCCCTGTGTGTTGCAAAGGATAAATATTGCTTCCCCCGCTGCTGCTTTGATGAATCTGTATTTAGTCAGAGGTTAGATCAGTAAAGCTTTCACTGGAGAGTGTGAAATAGCATTGATCAGACTGACTTCTGAAGCAGGGTGAAAGACAAAGAGAATCAATTAAACCTGTGGCCCTGGCATCCTGGTTTACTTTGCTTTGCACTGGGAAAGCAGGTGTGTAGCTGTTGCTTGTTGTAATATCCAAGTTGGCACTGTCGTGGGGAGCAGCCCCAGGGGCACGTGCAGCTGAGCCCAGGATGCTCCAAAGGTTTCAGTGGCCTCTCCTCTCCTCTCCTCTCCTCTCCTCTCCTCTCCTCTCC